>JABUQX010014589.1:60000-100000 GCA_015478945.1 Trachelipus rathkii
TATATCACTAACACCTGCCATATATTATATATTATATAATAAATTATAATATATATATATATATATATTATATTATACTATATATATATATATATATATTATATTATATATATATATATATTATATATATATATACTATATATATATTATAATATTATATATATATATAATATATTTATATATATATATATATTATATATATAATTATAATATATATATATATTATATATATATATATATATATAGTATATATATTATATATATATATATATATATATATTGATATAATATATATATATATATAATATATATATATATATTATATATATATAAATATTATTAATTATAATATATATATATATTATATATTAATATATATATATATATATTATAATATATTTATATATATATATATATATATATATATATAATTGGAATTATTTGATAAGCGAGCAAAAAAAGAATGTTCAAGATACCATACGTAGGAGGGGAAAAAAAAAGGAAAAAGTTTGAAGGAGGGATGCAATGGGACTTACAAAAGGAATAGGAAGCTCTTCTGGAAGAAGCGTGAAAGGTTAAGAATAAGGGGAATCTGCTTAGAATAATGAATAGGGATGGTGTTTTCGTAACTGACGAAATGGATGTGAAGGGGGAGTGGGAGTCGGAAACACTTCGAAAATTGCATTTAACATTGGCGCACAGTAGTAATGAAGAGCGGATAGTGAATGTGTGTGGCGTTGATGGTGCAAGAAGAATAATATTTTTGGGAGACGGTCATAGTAAGGAGGAGGTAATGTGGTAGAGTGAGAAAGTTAAAGAATGTAAATCTGCAGGTAGAGATGAAATTACTGGGCCGAAATGTTCAAGACGGAGGCGAGATGGTCATTGATTGGATTTGGAAGTTTGTGTAACAAAGCGTTTATGGCGGGTATAGTTCCGAGGGAATGAAGGAGAGCAGTAATCGTACCCTTATATAAGGGTAACTAGAAATTATAGGGGAATTTAGTTTATAGAGTATGAAGAAAGAAATATGCTGATATTTTCGGTCGAAGAGTGGCGGTCGAGTGGACTGAAGGACTGATTGGTGAAGAACAAGGTTGCGTTTGAAGTGGAGAGGATGTGTGGATCAATTCTTTACATTGTAAACAAAGATGAGAAGATGAGAGAGAAATTGTATTTAGCGTTTTAAGGACTTGAAACAGGCGATATGATAGGCATTAATGGGAAACTCAATGGCAGGTGTTGTGATATATGGTGTGGTGGTAAGGATTCTGAATGGAATCAAAATATGTATGACGATAGTGAAAAGCGTGTGTAAAAATAAAATGGAGTCGAAAGTGATTGGTTTAAATATTAATAGTGGAGTGAGTCATTGTGTTTATGTCTTCCTTGTATTTTTTTTTCAATTTGTATAAGAATGCGGTTTGAGAAAGAATTAGAGGGTCGGGTGGGTAGGCAAGAGATGGTGTTAGATGATGGAAAATGGAAGAGATTGTGTAGGGTGCCCTACCTATTATATAGCGGATGATTTGGTTTTGTGTTCGCGATCTGATGAGACGTTTGGAGCAGAAGAGGGTGTGAGAGACGTGCGTCGCAGAGCTCAGGTAGTCTGAGACATGTTAGAGAGATCTGGCAGGGTGCATTAAAAGGAGGGGTTTGAAAGTAAATGTAGATAAGAGTAACTTTATGGTTGTGAGTGAGGAAGGTCCTCGGTGTGAAGTTATGTTAGATGGTGAGCAGCTGGAATAAGTGTCTAAGTTTAAATATTTAGGATATATGTGGATTTTAAAGCGGAACGATGCATGCAAAGTGTAGTAGGAAAGTTGTGAATGGCAGGAAGGTGGCTGGTGCAATTAAATCCTTGGTGGATGTAAAGGGACTAAATCTTGATGAGTGCAATACTGTATGTTGTTACCCATGTTAATTTATAGTAGTGAAACTATGGTTTGGAATAAAAGGTATAGATCTAAAGTACAGTGTGTTGAGATGGACAATCTTAAGGGAGTGTTAGGTGTGAGAAGAATGGATAAAAAGAGGAATAAAGTACATTGAGATGGTATGGTCATGTGAAAAGGATGGATGATAGTCGGTTGGTTGCACGGATGTATAGTGGTGAGTGTGCTGGGAATCGACCGGCTGGGAGACAGAAGAAAAAGTATTGAGTCAGTAAAGGAATGCCTGGAGGAGAGGAATGCAAATTCGGCAGAGGCGAAAAGATAGGTGCATAATAGGAGTGAATGCGGGATTTTGTGATGGGGTATGGTTATGGCCCACCTGGGCCAAGGGATGAACCCCACATTGACGAGATGCCATAGTAAAGGTCCGTCGCGGTCCCGTAAAGCTCTAGGGTGGAATTTCTGACTGCGACGAGTTCTCACTAAAAGGTATAAAGGGGGCGGTAAGGCTGGGCTTTCTTTCCCTTTCGACTTGCGTCATATTCTTCTACTACTTTTCTGTTTCCGGTGCATGCTACGCAATTACCCCCAGTCTTGGGAAAAGGTGGATAGTAATGATGGTGATGTTATAGGCCTCTAATGACACGGGTAATTTGGTAATAATAATCCTCGAACTACAAAAGATTTACCCTCAGCCAAAGATTATCAAATATAATTTTGCATATTCTTCCTGACACAATTAATAATAATAATAATAATAATAAAAGCACTACATCCTAAAGAGGACTTACAAAGACGCCATGTTAAAAGGAAAAATAAAAGATTTATCCACTTTACCCGCGAGGAAAAGCCATAAACATAAGATGAGAAATAGGGAAACTTGCCCGACACTCTTCAATCGCTTGAGACTGCGAGACGAGTCCCCACCAACGTCCTCCGAGGTAGAACCCGTTTCCTCAGACCCATTTGATTTCTTAGCGGCGTCTGAAGTTCTTTTCAACGAAATGGAAGACGGCCTAGAGGGAACGGCATCATTCTTCACGCTTCTCTTATGGCCGGCGGACTGTTTGTTGCCGTTCTGCTTGCGGCCGTCCTCCATTGCTCCTGCCACCTGTTGCTCGAAGAGCTCCACATGCACGTTCGGAGAACACGGCAGCGCGAATCTTGCGCAGGCAATTTTTTTTGACTCGCAGTGTCACAGTCTCCTGCGAGATCACAAACAGTTTGAGTGTCACTAACCCATACTGTTTTATAGCTCTCTGAATATAATAATAATAATCTAATAATAATAATAATATAATAATAATAATAATAATAATAATAATAATAATAATAATAATGTTTATTTATAAAATTTGGATATCACCCTCTGCTCTCTTAAAAACCGTAACCACAGTCTGCATCGCAATAAGAATTGTCCAAAACTTTAAACTTCTATTTGCCTAATGCCTCACTTGCCTCACCTAATCAAGATGATTTTCATTCTTATTTAGCATGGTTTTATTTTATTTATACATATCAATGTCTCGCATTGCTGCAGGATCGTGTTGGTAGTTGAAGGTTTTTAAGCTTATCAACACCACGAAAATCAAGATATGATAGAAGGGGGGAGGGAAGGGGGGGTTCGGCCCCTTGCTATCAGACGAATGGAATTTATTAATTTTCTTCAACGACTCGACGATATCGAGAAAAACAGCTACACCCATTCCAGAATTTAAAGTTTCAAATTTCTTCTTTTCTCTAATTCTGAGATTAATTTTTCATTCAAAATAAGTAAAAGAAATGTTGCCGAAAAAATTGTTGCTCCTCCATCTCAGATTTTGGGGGGGAAATGGTAAATGTTTAATTAAATACTTAAAATTTTAAAATACCGACTCGTTAATAGGTTTTTTTTTACCAGTTACTAAAACTTCAATCCCAATGAGCTCTCTCCTGAATATACAATCCTCACAGCACTTATTTGGTATTAATTGGCGCTTATATTAAGTGCCTTAAATTCTTCTCATCTTTCAAAGGCCATTTCTATTTCATACATCTTCTCAACTCCACTCATGGAATTATAAACACACTTCTTCAGGTCTTATCTTACTCTACGAATCAGTTTCTCCCCTATCATTCATAATATCACATTCATCTCTTTTCAATATCTGATACTTCTACCCATTTCCTCCAAACCAGAAGTTGGGTATAGTTTTAACTTTAGGTTGGCTTATTTAGGACAAAATTTAATTAAACGGTCTCAAATTTTTAGGTAAAGTTACATGACAAGAAATTATTCCAACCGCCAACTAATAATAAATTATTTTTAAAAATTAGGTAATGGAAAAGATGAATTAAAAGTAATACAAATAATAAAAAAAAGCCAAAATCTAGCCTATATTTAGTTCAGACCTATTTTATCGAAAGTCTTGAATAAATAAATATATTTGAGTAATTAATAACGATACAAGAGTTTTATAAAACGGCAAATAAGAATGCAATCCACATTACACACATTCTCCAAATATGCTACTTTGATCCCATTCCTGGTCTTAATAATTCTTTCTACTTCTACAATTTCACGTGTTTATTTCTAGTTCAACCTATTATAAATATTTAAAGTTTTTATTTCATAATCCCTTGGTCTCCTACTGAACATGTGACATTTATTGCTCATTTGCAATATTTTTCTCGTCATAACCTCGGGGAATTTTTCCCTACCATTCAATTCAATATTCCCTTTTGGGCTATTTCACTTGTAAACATTGCAGCATTCGGAAATAATATATTTTTGTTCACGACTAACAAATTCTCTTCAAACTTTGCCTTACAAAGTATTTAGAGCTTATACTAAAAATTATTGATTCATTTGATATATATATATATATATATATATATATATATATATATATATATATATATATATATATATATATATATATATATATATATATATATATATATATATATATATATATATAATAATAAAAAACAATTGTGCTTATGAATAACTCATATTGATACAGCTACTACATTCAAAAGCCACTTGATCGAAGTAGTAATTAATTCAGTTATTAATATTGTAACTTTCATACTGAATTTTATCAATTGTAATAGATTTTATTTGATACCAATAACAAAATAATTTTTCAGATACAATACTGTAATATATATATATATATATATATATATATATATATATATATATATATATATATATATATATATATATATATATATGCTCTATATATATATAAAATCCCACCCTCCCAGCTAAATTCTATAATGACATCTACAACATTATTCCCCCTCCCCCTCAAAATAGGTCATGGCTTACATATCATACATAACTAACTAACACGTACCTACAAAACCGCACCCCAATAACAATTTGCTAAACTCCCCCACTCCCCAAAAAATCTCCCCAATAGAAGAAACACTGTCCAGAAGAGGTCAAATTGACTCGCCCGGAGCCCAGATCAAGTCACCACCAAAAGTACAATATAAATATAGATTCAAACTAGACAATGTTACCTCCCCTACCTGCACCAGATGTCACATTTCCCAAGACACAATAGAGCACCTCCTTCTGGGATGCCGCTCTCGACGCCCCCGTGCCGACTTCTCTATATCTTCCCTTCTCGACCTGTGGAACCACCCAGAGGCGGCAGCCGGCTTCCTGGAAGCAGTGTACAATTGTGTGTGGTGGGCCAGGGAGCAGAAATGAGTATTTATATATATATATATATATATATATATATATATATATATATATATATATATATATATACTATATATGCTATATATATATATATATATATATATATATATATATATATATATATATATATATATATATATATATATATATATATATATATATATATATATATATATATATATATATATATATATATGAGAGAATAAATGAAAATATAGTGAGATGGTTTGGACATAAGGAAAGGATGAATGATAGAAGGTTGGTTAAGCGGATGTAAAGTGGTGAGTGTGTTGAGAATCGACCAGCTGGGAGACCGAAGAAAAGTGGATTGAGTTAGTAAAGGAATGTCTGAAGGAGAGAAATGTGAGTCTGGCAGGCGAGAATAAAGGCGCATAATAGGAGTGAAACGCGGGGTTTTGTGAGGGGGTAGGGTTGTGGCCCACCTGGGCCAGGGGATGAACCCTACATTTGACGATATGCCATAGTGAGGTCCGTCGCGGTCCCGTGAAGCTCTAAGATGGATTTTCTAACTGCGATGAGTTCTCACTAATAGGTATAGAGAGGCGGTAAGGCTGGGCTTTCGTTTCGACTTCGTGTCATATTTTTCTACTTCTCTTTTCCGATGGAGGAACTTCTTTGGAGCCAAAGGACCTACATGACAACAACAAGAGATATACGATAGGTTAGTAGATCGTAACTACGCATCATACTACCTCAAATTTCAGTGGTAGCAGAGCTTGATTTGATCTTCCGTTTACTTTGAGATTATATGTCAGACGAGACACCATCGTCTACTCCGCTTAAGGAAGAAACTCAGGATATACAAGAAAAACAACAAGCCGTAGCAGAAACATCAACAGAAATGACAGAGGAAAAGAAAAATCCAAGGATAAGGATACCTGAATTTTCAGGGAAAACAGAAGAATATGAAGAATGGCGCACTCGTATAAATGAATGGGATTTGATGGAATCACGGTTTTATGACTACCCAGGATTAATTGTGAAGAGTAGTCTACAAGATGAGGCATGGAGATGTGTGGATGCTCTGACTTTGGAAACACTGAAAAGCGACAGTGCAATACAAGAAATAGTGAAACAACTCGATGGCAAATACAAAAGAGACAATCGGGTAGAGACAATAAAAAAGGTAATGGAGTACTACGATATCCGGAGAAAAAGAAATGAGACGTTAAGAGATTATTTCGAGAGATTTGAGAGGGCCCAGCGCGAAATAGCAAAAATTGAAAAAATGGGTAATCAAGACCTGATCAAAGGTTGGTTTGCTCTATCTAGAGCAGATTTATCCGATACAGAAAGACAAATTGTCATTGGGGCTTGCGTGGATGGAAATCAAGGTTATGAAAATACAAAGAGAGAAACACTGCGCATAACAGAGAAGGAAACAAAAGAAGGAACACACCAAACTGGATGGTATGAAAATGAAGAAAAAACCCAGGGTGAGAAAATCAATAAGAAAAACAGATTTGGCAAAATCATGAGATGCTTTCATTGTGGGTCGATTTATCATATGGCAAGAGAGTGTAAGGAGAAGGTTACAAGTTGCTGGATATGCAAAGATAAGGAACATGTGGCCAAAGATTGTCCGAAGAACTGGATAAACCAAAGAAGAGGAGGAGAGCAAAGAAAGGAAGAAAATGTTGCTTGTGCATGGTCAACCAATTTTCCAGAAGAAATAACACATGGAGACTCATTCTTTGGGAAAATTGAAGGCATTATTGATACAGGATGCCCTAGGACAATCCTGGGAGAGAAGTGACTTCCATTCGTTCTCGGAAGAATATCCGAGAACGAATTATTTAGAATAAGAAATAATCAAGAAGAGGGATCGGGTTCTTTTACATTCGGAGATACAAAGTATAAGGTGTTAAAAATCCTAAAAATACCAACCTGGTGGAATGGAAGAAAAATTATCCTAACAACAGCAATTGTAGAAGATAACGTTCCATGGCTCATCGGAATGGAGACACTGCAGAAGTTAAAGGCTGGATTTATTTGGAAAAACGAAGAGCCATGGTTAGAACTGGGCAAAGTGCAAAACCATCAGGTAAAATGTAGATTAGATGAGAGTGGACACGTCAGAGTTCAACTGATGGAACAACTGAATATAGCGAAGAAAGTGTGGTTGGGATGCAAATGGATAACAGACGAACCCAATTGGAAGAAAATAAGTTACAAATTGCACCTACAATTTGGTCATGCAAAATATGAGAAACTACAAGAATTGATACTCTGTGGATTGGAGAAAGAACATGAAAAGCAACAAATAAGGAGATTTTTGGAGGTTCTGAAGAATTATTGTGAGACTTGTAGTATCTGCCTGAAATATAAAAGGAACAAACCAACTCCAGTGGTAGGTTTTCCTTTAAGTAAGGTGTTTAATGATACTATAGCTATGGATATCGGGGAGATAGAAAACAACAGGTTTTTAGTTATTGTTGACCTAGCTACAAAATATACCCAGGCAGAATGGATAAGAGACAAGACACCTGTTACAATAGTCAAGAAGATCTTGCAGACATGGATTAGGGTATTCGGACCACCTAGAAGAATTCTTTCCGATTGTGGATTGGAATTTCACAATGAAGAAGTAAAATACCTCACAGAGGGTTTTGGCATAGAACAGTTGAGCACGGCGGGAGAAAGCCCGTGGAGCAATGGAATTTGTGAGAATTCGGTAGGGATCATTAAAAATTGTTTAAGAAAATTAAAAGAAGACAAAGTACAGGATAAAGAGACAGCTTTGTATTGGACACTTAATGCTAGAAATTGTTTGAAAATGCAGAATGGGTTCTCCCCACATCAACTTGTGTTCGGAAGAAACCCAGCGATGCCCAGTATGGACAATGATGGAGAGATTATACCTACTTCTACCAATTATGAAAATGACAACGAAATGATGAGAAATACTTTGGAAGGAATAGCAAAGGCAAGACAGGCATATATACAGATAGAATCATCCGAAAAATTAAAAAGAGCTTTGAATCATCAGATAAGAGAACATAAAATCGAAGAAGTACAAAGTGGGGAGGAAGTATATTACAAAAGAGAAAAAGACAATAGATGGAGAGGACCTGCAACAGTTGTGGGAAGAATTGGTAAAACAGTAGTTGTGAAACATGGAAGTACACTTAGAGAGATAGCTAGAGTGCACATCACCAGGATAGCGAAAAAGAAAGAGGAAACAACAAAAACAAAGGACGAGGGAGGAGAAGAGACGGATCAAAGAACAATAGAACAAGATCCAGACAGTTCAGAAATTGAAGAGGGTTACGACTCCGACGATGAAGTAATAGAAGAAATGGTTGAAGAAGAAGAGATTACTGAAGACTACCAAGAAGAACAGGATATATTGGAAAATGAAGAAACAAATGAATGGGAGGAAAGAGAAGAAGAATATGGAGAGAGAACAGAAGCAAAAGGTACAGAAGTGGAGAATGAACCAGGAGTGTCTGGTGAAGATCAACGAGAAGAGAATAAGCAAGGAAAAGAAACAAAGTCCAGAATAGAGAAGAATAAAAGATATATTCTAAAGGACACACAAGGGAAATTACGAGAAGTGACTATATTGGGGAGAGCAGGAAAAGCTACAAGCCAAAGATGGAGTGACTGTTACAATGTAAAAGACAACTCCACTGGAGATGTCACCTGGATAGATTTAAAAGATTATGATACAATTGACAAAATAGAAGACGATCACGAGGTCTATATAGGATTTGAAGATGAGGAAGTGTTAGAAGCGAAAGTCAAAGAAATGGAAAACTGGAGGACCAATGAGGTTTATGAAGAAGTAAAATTTGTTGGTCAAAAACTAATTAGCACAAAATGGATAGTGACAGAAAAGATCGTAAAAAATGAAAGAAAATGTAAAGCCAGATTAGTGGCAAGAGGATTTGAGGAAGAAGATAAAGATATAACGGTGGATGCTCCAACTTGTTCTAACGAAACTCTTAAATTATGTACAGCCATCATAAACAAAAAGAACTGGAAAATTCAATCTATAGATGTGAAAACTGCGTATCTGCAAGGGAAATCAATAGATAGGAAAGTGTATATAAAGCCTCCAAGAGAGGCTCGAACAGAGAAAGTATGGAAATTGAAGAAGGCGGTATATGGTCTCAGAGATGCAGCTAAAGTATGGTATGAGAGTGTGGTGAGTATCCTCAGTGATCTAAAAGGGATTAAAAGTTTATATGATCCGGCACTGTTTTATTGGAAAGAGAACGACGAACTGATAGGCATCATGTGTGCTCATGTTGATGACTTTTTCTTTGGAGGGAATGACGTATTTATAAGTAAAATCTTGAGAAGATTTAAAGAAATATTAAAAATAGGGAGTGAAGATCAAAGTGAATTCAAGTATATTGGAGTGAATGTCAAGCAATCGCATGAAGATATTATTTTAGACCAAACAAAATATATTGAGAAGATAAAAATACCTGAAGAGGAGAACTACTTAGAAGAAAGAGTATTAAACGAAAAAGAAAAAACTGAGTATAGATCGGTGATAGGCCAATTGAACTGGATAACCCAGCATACCAGACCCGATGTAGCTTTCGACGTGAGTATCAACAGTAAAGGGAACAATGGGAACATCACAACTCATGATATGAGAAAAATTGTAAGATGTGTAAAGAGATTAAAAAGCCAAAATACTCAAGTGAAAATGATGAAATTACGGGGAAAGAAATTAAAGATAGATGTTTACTCAGATGCATCGCTGGGAAATAGAGCTGAAGGAAAATCTCAAATCGGATACATAGTGGCAATAACAGATGGAAAAGGGAACAAATGTCCAATATTTTGGAAATCAAAAATAGCACCAAGAGTCGCACGATCCACTATCGAAGCAGAAACGCAAGCACTCACGGAAGGTGTAGAAGAAGCTATATTTATAAAAACTATGTGGCAAGAAATGATCGATGACGAGATAGTCATAGAGGCTTACACTGATAGTCGTACATTAGAAAGAATAGTGAAAGCAAATACGTCAACCAGTAACAAAGTACTGAGAATAGATATTGCTAGATTAAAACAAATGATGGAAAAACAGGAAATACAAAATATAAATTGGATACCAAGATCAGAACAGATTGCGGATGTTTTTACACGCGAAGGAGTAAAAAAGAATATCATTCAAAAATACATTATGTCAGAAATGTAAAAAGACAGAGAGGATTGGGGGAAAAAGAGAAAGGTGTAGACTGATTATTTTTAGATGATATTGGCTACAGGAATACCAAGCGAAAGAAAGAAGAAGAAAGAAGGAGTATTGTCAGAAGTCAGGATATTCTTCATCTAATAAGATAAGTTATTAATTAATATTTAAGAGTAGCTGAAGAACACTTATTGCACACTTGTTATGATTTGATACTGACACCTATCTCTTTTCTCTCCCTTACAGATGTATATGTAAAGAATATAAAGAATAACACGCAAGCCCTTTGAATTTTTATTAACAAAAATCTATATTGAATATCTAATAAGAGAATATTTACATGATTATAAAACTTGAATACAAATACAAGGAAATATTCAAGACCAATATAAAAGAGGACAACACAACCAGATTTACCCACCTAAAGGCCTTTAGAGCAGACTAGTGGGTAGGAACTTCTTTGGAGCGAAAGGACCTACATGTCAACTACAAGAGATATACGATAGGTTAGTAGATCGTAACTACGCATCATACTACCTCAAATTTCAAATATATATATATATATATATATATATATATATATATATATATATATATATATATATATATATATATATATATATATATATATATTTTTTTTTTTTTTTTTTTTATTTAAATATATCAATATATAATAATATATATATACTAATACGATATAAATATATATATATATATATATATATATATATATTTTTTTTTTTTTTTTTTTAGCAACACAGATCATTACGAGAAAGAGCAATTATAAATAAAGTGTCTGAGGACCATTAATACTAACCTAAATGGTGGATCTCTTGCCAAGACTTTTGTGTCATATATTTTGGGCAAGTTAGCTTTGACAATAGTTTTGAACTGGCTCAGATTTGAAGGCAAAGGAGTGATGAATTTGTCGACAAAGTGGAGAAGATCTAAAATCATGTTGTGTCCAACCAAAGGTTTGTTCGAGTCCAAAATTGCTTTCACCACATGACCAAAACATAACTAAAGAAATTAACAATCGGGTAATTTAAATTTATTTTTTTAAATCTCTCTCTCCCTCTCTGTGGGTGTGTGCGCGTGTGTGTAATAACATGCTGTCTTCCCTTCACACCCATTCCTTATCTATTTACTTTGAAATAAGCTATCAATTTGACAGTAAATCACTCTAAATATTCTTACAAAAGCTTCACTATCCTCATACATACTTTTGATTCCATTCAGAAGAATACCACCAACACCTGCCACAGAGCTTCCCTATTAATCCTATCATATGCCTGTTGTAAATCAACAAAACCTAAATACAATTTATTCTTCCTCTCAATCATTTGTTTCAATGTAAATGTTTGTCAATGTCAATGTTGTCAATATAATGTTCAATAAATTTAAATGTTATCTTATAAATGTTACATACACATATATATGTCAATTTAGTATATATATATATATTATATATTATAATATATATATATATATATATATATATATATATATGAACGCCTCATGGATGGCGTAGGATATTGACTCGCCGACTCTTCATACGAGAGGACGCTGTTCAATCTCCGCGTAGCAGTTGGTTTTATATACCTGTGCGAGAATTAAAAATAGAATAAAACAACGTTTATGGCGCAAACTTGGAAGGACCCGAGAAAATATCATAGCATTTCCTGTAGTCCCCCCCCTCCGCGTTACCCTCTGAAAAGGGGATAAAGCACGTTAAAAGGTAGTTTTTAGTACATAAAATAGGTACCAATTTCAGATGGCGAAGATATGAGTGTTACGTAAGAGTAGAGTTGCTTCATACTACTAGTGTAAATGGAAACCAAAACAAAAATCAACCCTAAAGGCTAAGGTATTTTAACAAAGGCAAGCTGTAGTTCCAAAAGTCCTTTCTCAATTATCGTTTTTAGTTTCTCAACTTTCTCAATTAACATTCATACAATGAACTGTCCGAGTTTAAAAACCGAAATAAGCAACTTACTTGCTCACTGAGCTCCTCCTCCCACGTATTGTCCAAATGTTTGTACTTTTCTTCGTCAGATGTGAAATGGAGGACTTTAATATTCCTTTCCATCCCAGTCAACGACTGGAAAAGACTCGTGGGGAAAAGAGGAGCAACATTATTGAATAAAACCTTCCTTAAGAACCCATTCATGTTTTTTCCCTCAAATACTGCTGGTTCTCCTCCCTCCTTCAACGAGTCTTTCACCTTCTTTATGGATGATTCCACAAAATCTCTCGCTTGTTGGTCCTTTAACTGAGAAAAAATAAATTCAAAATTAATTTTTAATTGACAAACACGATAAGAAAACCTCTCGATGGTGAAAATAAACTTTTCAAAAGTATTAACAAATATTCAGTACACTTTGGAAGGTAAAAGATTTTCATGTAATAGTTAAGATTAACGGATTCTAATGCACCTATTATATCAAGATATGTTTTGATATTGGTATGAAGCAACGCTGCCACACGTTATAAATAAAACGTTTCCTCAATTACTATATATATATATATATATATATAATATATATTATAATATTATATATATATATAATATATATATATATATATATATATATATATATATATATATATATATATATATATATATATATATATGAACACAATGTTTCTTTAGGTTCAAAGAATCTGTAAGGTTATGATAAGCTTTGTTAAGTATTCACAGATTTACTGTGTATACTTAACAAAACTTATGACCTAAACTTAATAGGTCATAAACATAATTTAAACATAAAAAAAATCGGTAGATTGATTAAATAAATTAATATATGAGAGGTTTGGCAGCGCTTTATTCCTTTTACGTGGGGACGAAAAAAAAATATCGAAAAAAAATCGATATTTCGTCAGAATCCGCTAATCTCGACTATTACCGATTTTCCCTTAAGCCCCTTAGGGAGAATAAGTGTATAATTTTAACAAATTTGTTTTATTTTTTAAAAACCAAATATGAAATATTTGTATAAACCTTGACTGGAGAGGGAGCCATTTTTTCTTTCTCCAAAATAAGCTTTTCATGGCGTTTTTTTCGGAATTCTTCCTCTTCAGTTAGTGAAATAAAAGTTAGTCCATCTGCAAAATAAAAGAATAAAAAATTACAGAAATAAATTTATGAGATTTTGGCAGTCCTAATTAATTATTCCTAATTAATTATATCATTCATAAAATGAGTTACAGCGAGGTAAGTATTTGCTCGACTTCTCATTCAGTAAATAAATGGACACATCTTCATTTGACCTTTTCCGATTTAAGCCAATGTTTCCTCTAAACTCCTTTAAATTACTCAATAGCTATAGACAATTAACACACAAATATGCTTTTCTAATGTTAAGGAACTGTCCGGGTTTATTCAGACCGCTCAAGAACAAACAAGTGGTTAATTAATAATGCGTAATACCCTTCAAATTTTTGGCCATAATTTACTTACTATAGCCATAACTGAAGTGTTTACAAGCACTCACTCTTTCATGTAAACTCATCACCTTTTGAACAAGGAAATACATGACAAAATTTTGAAGTTTCATACCCACTATGTCCAATCCCATGAAAGAAGGAAAAAAAAGATCTCAGGTCTTCCAAGATCTATTATATAAAGGAAAAGGTAAATATTTAGAAGCGGTAATAATAATAATGGGAAAACATTTGGCTTGTTTGCTATCTCACGTTTCTCCCGAAAGAACATTATTACTTCTTAAACATTTCCTCAAAAGACTGCTTCCTTATTGTAGAACAAAAACATTCTGGATAATATTTGTGAACTAGCATAAGCGATAGATTACTTTTAATCACTTTTTTTGTTTTGTTTGATTATTTAAACTTAACATCAATATTTTAAATGTTTTATTTTATAGCATTTACAATATATATAATAAATATATATATATAATAATAAATAAATGCTGTAATCTATATAATATAATAAATATTATATACATATATTTAATGTTTATATATAATAATATATAATAATATACTTATATAAACAATATAGTATAATATATACTAATATATATATATATAATATATATATATATAATATAAACTACTATATATATATAATATATAATATATATAATAATATATATACTATATTAATATAATTATAATATATATATATATATTATATATATATATATATATTAGTAAGGATAAACGCAGAATTATGAGTAATTAGTTACTGATTGGGAAAAAATATATGACGGATTTTGGTTGAAAAAGTTCGTCAATGACTGTAAGGACTGATTGTGTGAAAGAACAAGGTGCCGGTATAGAAGTGAAGTGGATGTGTGGATCAAATCTTTTACATTAAACCAAATGATTAAGAAAATGAGGGAGAGAAGAATAAATGTATTTAGGTTTTATGATTGCAACACAGCAGGTGTATATAGGATTAATAGGGAAGTTCTATGGCCCAGTGTTAGTGATATATTTGCTTCGTTGGTGGTGGCATTTCTGAATGAGAATCACAAGTTATGTTTATGACGATAGTGAGTGCGTGTAAGAATTAAATCGTGCAAAAGTGATTGGCTTAATATTAATAGCCGCAGGGATGTGTTAATGTCTCCTTGGTTATTCAATTTGAATAGGATGGGTTATGAAAGGAATTAGAGGGCATTTTATAATGAGAATTAGGACTATGAAGAATGGAAAAGAGAGTGGAGGATGCCCTACCATTATATTTAAGATGATTTGGTTTGTACGGGCATCGTGGTGAATCTGAAAGATTTGAGAGGATTGGAGAGTGATTTGGCAGGTGGTGTAAAAGGAGTGAAAGGAGCACGTAGAATAAAGAAGTAAGATATAGTTGCAGTGAGCGCACAGTCCTCGGTATGACAGTTATTTTCGTAGATGGTGCAGCAGCTCGACACAACGTGTCTGAGTTTAAATATTTTAGTATATATGTGGAAGAAAGGAACGGATGGATGCAGAGTTAGTAGAAAGTTGGAAGCCAGGAAGGTGGCTGGTGAATGAAAATCGTTGGGGAGATAAAGGCTAAGTCTTGAGTGTGATATAGTTCTACATGATGCTATGTTGTTACCTGTGTTAACTGATTATAGAATGAGACTATGATCGTTGGATAATAAGAGGTACAAGATCAAAGCTTACAGTGTGTTCAGATAGACAATCTTAGGGCTTTAGTGTGAGAAGAATTCATAAAATTATGAATGAATTGTATTAGAGATTGATGTGGTGTGAAGAAAGGATAAATCAGAGAGAGAATAAATGAAAGGACCTTGAGATGGTTTTGTCCTGTGGAAAGGCGATGGATATAGTCTGCTTGTTAAGCGGATGTATAGTGTGTTGATTGTTGGGAAATCGACCGCTGGGAGACAAGAAAAAGTATATTGAGAAGTAAATGAATTATTAAATAAAGGGTTATGGTTATGTTTATGGTTATATATATATATAATTTATATTCTTATATATATGATATAATATATAAATATATATACTATATTGATATAAATATAATATATAATATAATACTATACTATATTATCATATATATATTTTTTTTTTTTTTTTTTTACAGAAGATAAACACCACCGCTCACGGGCAGAGCCCTAAATCTAGGAGGGGAGATATAAATAAATATATATAATATATATATATATATATATATATATATATATATATAGTATATATATTATTTGTGGAAATAATGATGATGATATATAATTATAATAATACTCTTATATATATATGATATATAGTATATATATATACTATATCATATATTATAATATATATAATAATAATAATATATATATATATATATATATATATTTTATAGTGAAAGGATAGGGGTGCATGAAACCCATTCTTGGGGTACACCACTAAAAAAAAGATTGGGAACCACTGCTCTAACGTATACAGTTTCAAAAAGCCACTTTAAAGTTGAAGAAAATAGCAGATGAAATGAAAAAAAGCAGAGTAAATGGTACAGTCAGGCAGTAAAACCGATGTATATTTAGAAAGTGCTAAACCAACAGAACACACACACGTGTTATTACCACAAATGTTGTTTTTGACCCATCAGAATAAACTCAGAGAGTGGTCCCTGCAGGGAAAGGGGTGAGATTAGAGTGTACAATGAATTCTTGGAGTAGATAAAAAATACTTTGCATGTTCATAAAAAGGCAGACTATTGATTATGAACAACTAGAGTCAAACAATTCCATATTTAAAAGGTAGAACTTCGAAAATTTGTTTTTCAATATTCAGAACCACTGGGAATTAACATAGAAAAAGACCATTAAAGATTTTATTCAAATAGCGGAAGTCAACGACTTTAAGAAGGAACAGGAATTTGCAGGGATTGTTTCACTGCACCAAGTTCTCAATGCAATGAGAACAATATTTTAGATTTTGTATGAAGACTCGTTAGCAGGAGAAGACGAAAATCACCAATCACTCAACTTGGTCCTTTATTGCAGAATCATTAATATTGCATCGATAATCCAGTTTAATTTGATCATGGAAGTTGTGATTTTTTGAAGAACAGATTTGTTAGAGGAAAAGTTCACAGTATAGCTGACTCTGGAATTCCATAGGTTTCAAACAACTCTTTGAGCATTAGAATATAATCTAACCAAGTAAATATGTCCGGACAGATCAAGAAATCGGATTATTCGTAGCGGGAATTTATTAAACTGTTAATGTAAAGAGGACGTATTATAGGCTATACCAACCATTACCTCGTTGTCTTAATATATAATATATATATATATATATATTATATATTAGAAATTATAAAATATATATATATTATATATATATATATATATATATATATATATATATATATATATATATATATATATATATATATATATATATATATATATATATATATATATAAAGGAAGCTTTAGATTTTAAAAAATACTTGAATCAGTGGATATCAGTACAGTTTGCAACATGGACAATAACCAAATGGAGCTGTTTATCTTTACTTGCAACTCCAGTTCTACTGACTTAGATGGAGAAGTCATCCAAGCACAAGGAGTATCAATTCTCCTTAGGCACCAAGTTCACAATGTTATCAAATGCTAATGAAGAGATACTTCATAACATTGCATTGAAGAACTGCTTCCTGAAGAATGAATGGTCAAGAAAGTGAGGCATCAACACAAACTTGTAAGGTTCGACTGGAAAGATTTGAATATTAAAGTAACCTAGAATTTATAACACTTCCGAAGACACTTGTCCCTTAACAAAGTTGTGGACCTTCTCCATATCAAGAAACTTTTTTCTTCTTGAACATTCAATGAACATAATGCACAAGAAGTAGCTGATTACATGATCAGATCCGAAAGAACATTTTAGATACTAAAAACTTTAAAGAGGAATTTAGTATTTGAAGACTTTGAGACAACATTCTTTCCTCCATCACCTTGCAAGTATTGCAAGTCATGGAGATTTTCTTACATCATTAATAGTTAATAATCATCAATTACCATTAATAATCATCATTTTCTTCCATTTTCTTCAGTACTAGGAACAACAATGGAAATCTACCATATTGAGAATGAATCCCTTTGCAAAAAGCTGCAAAAGTTTAGGAAGAAAATTAGATGCAGTACATAGAATAATAGGTTTCATTTGAACCAAGTGTTACATCATAAAAAAAAAAGAAAACTGTAGCTCTGATTTCACAAAGAACCTAATATATATAGTTTGCCAGCATTACTTAGGCTCCTGATATCTAAACAAATTGGTTTTCTCCTCTTTCATATGCGCTAGGCAAAAAAATATCGGGATGAATATCCCCATGAAAGATTCACAAAGACATTCTAGCATATCAGACACTATAGCTGGAGAGGAAACTATAAAATACTCTGCACAAAAAAATGAAAATATGCGACTGAAAAAGAAAAACATCTCATTCAATAGACAACAGAACCTCAGTTGCATCACTTGTATGTATTCATACTTTCCTAAAATCCTTTTATCCTGAATTTCTTATAGAACAAAATAAAAAAAAGTTACCTAAAAACAATTTGTTAAAATCGAAGCCATTCTGAGCGAGAAACATCATGCTGGAAGTGTCATATCGGTAATTACCCCCTTCATTCCCTGCCAAGAAGAAGCAGAATGTGGCATTCAGGTATCTGAAAAACAAAATGGAGTATGTTATTTCATGAAAAGTAATTGACAAAAGTAAACTAATCAATAAACTATAATAATAAAGAACTAAACTATTAGACGTCAGAATATTCACACATGGATATGAACTGCGTTTTATAATGTTAACTTTGACATTTAATCATGGGACAAATAATTCTACTGTATTTGTGAACATAGTGAATGGAATGTTTTGTTGAAGCAATTACAATACAACTAAACCTTAAGCAGTTTTGTAAAGTTGAAACAACTTTCCACTAATTCGATATTCACACATGTATATCGCGTTTTATTAATAATAATTGACGAAAGTGGTTTTAAACAAAAATATTCCATTGCTACCGCATAAATCAATCAAATAATTTATGGAATAATATTTCAAGGTTTGAATGTTTTTCATCATGGCATTTAATTAAATTTTGATGAATAAAAAGATATTTCTAAAATAAGATTAGGAGAATATACATTAGATTTAGAATAAAATTAGGCGCATCTTTCACTTCAATAAGAAATATATACCTACATCCAACTTTGAACAGTATTCAATGTTTGTTCACCATAAATATAAATCATAAAATATAAACTTCTTCCTTATTTAACCTACCTTCGTTTTCACAGAGGGTGTGCAACATGCATGGAAATAAGATAGTTAAGTAGAAGGGCATGATGTCGCAAGAAAAGCCCCTCCACACCTTCCTCTCATACCCTTAAGTGAGACCTCGTCACAGCCAAAAATCCACCCTAGGGCTTCACAACACAGAGATGGAGCCCCACTAAAGTATCTCGTCAATGTTGGGTTCATCCCCTAGGGCAGATCCACAACCATGCCCCTCCAAAAAAAATTTCTTCTTGCCTCTGCCAAACTCACATTCTATTCATTCAAACACCCCTTTATTGACTTTACCCATTTTTTCTTTGGTCTCCCAGCACACTCACCACTATACGACCATATGACCAAACCATCTTAATAAGTTACACTCATTTATGCCTTTCTTCACACTACATAATTCAATAACACGTACATTCCTTCATTTTATCAATTATTTTTCTCACCTAACAAGCCCCTGAGATTATCAATCTGAACAGATTGTACCTCAGATTTATACCTTTTATTCCACACCATATTTTCACTGCTATATATTAACATAGGTAATAACATACCTTCATGCAAAACCCTAGCACACTCAAGACTTAGCCCCTTTGCATCCACCAAGGGGGGTTTAATTGCACCAGCCACCTTCCTACCACTCAACTTTCCTACTACACTCTGCATCACCCTTTACCCTTTTACCCAAAATATAGCCTAAAATATTTAAACTCAAATAATTGTTCCAATGGCTCACCATCCAACATGATTTTACACAGCGGACTTTCCTCCCCCACTACTATCACCTTAAATTTATCTACATTTAGTTTCAAACCCTTCCTTCTATATACCCAGCCAAACCCCTCTACCAATCCTCTTCAAACATCCTTCAGATTTGCCACACAAGACCAAATCATCAGCGTACAATAAGCAGGGCACCCCCACTCTTCCATTCTCTATAAGTCTAACACTTTTCCCTGCCACACCTACCTTTAATTCTTTTATCACCCTATCCATATACAAATTAAATAAACATGAAGACAACACATCCCTGCCTCCTCACTCCACTGCTAATATTAAACCAATCCCTTTCCACTCCATTTATTCTTACACAAGCTTCACAATAGACATACGTATTTTTGATTCCGTTCAAAAGCCTACCACAAATACCATATAGGCCTATCACTAACACCTGAAGCCTGATGCAAATCCATAAGGTCTAAATACAATTTATTCTATTTTTCTCTCATTTTCTCAATCATTTGTTTCAATATGAAAATTTGATCTACACATCCTCTACCACTTCAAAATGCACATTATTCTTCGATAATCAGCCCCCCAGTCACTCGACGCATTCTTAAAACCAAATTACCAGCATATACCTTCCCTATAACACTCAATAAACTAATTCGCCTATAGTTCCTACTTTCCACTCATCTCCCTTACCTAGTTTATATAAGGGTACTATTACTGCTCTCCTCCAATATTTCAGAACTATACACTTCACAAACGCTTTGTCACACAACTTTCATATCCAGGCATTCACAATCTCGCCTCCATTCTTGATCATTTCATCAGTTATTCCATCTATACCTGCCGAATTAAAATTCTTCAACTTTCTCATTCTACCTAATCCCCAAAACTCTTATTTCTTCTTAAGCCATGGAAATCGCACACATTCACTATCCCCTCTTCATTACTGCCTATGTTATGCAGATTTTCGAAACGTTCCCTCCACACTCTCCTCACATCCATTTCATCAGTAACGAAAGTACCATACCTATTCATTATTCTTTGAAGACTCCCTTTACTCTTTCGTACTTCCTTCCAGAACAGCTTCCTATTTCCCTGTAAATCCCCATTCATCCTCCTTCCAAACTGTTCATTTACCTCTTTTTTCATCCTATGTAGGCAAATTTTAATCTTCCTTTTTTTCCTCCTTATATATTTCTATACACCTATCTTTCGAAACGTCATCATTGGCTTTTAACACAAAACAACCACGCTTCTTTATTTATTTTTAACTGGTTACACTGCATCTTCATTCCATTACTCACTATTGGCATTCTTACTTCCTACTTTAGCACACACACACACATACTTCTCTTACACTACTAACAAAGGTTTCCTTCATTTGCCTCCAGATTTGTTCAGTTTCATCTTGTTTACATTTAATTGATTTATTTGCAAATGTTCTCACAAACTTTTACTTATAATCTTGCTCACTTAACTTCTAACT
Organism: Trachelipus rathkii; assembly: GCA_015478945.1. NCBI lineage: Eukaryota > Metazoa > Arthropoda > Malacostraca > Isopoda > Trachelipodidae > Trachelipus > Trachelipus rathkii. The sequence goes on from JABUQX010014589.1 coordinate 81,756, forward strand.
CTTAATTCCCTACTTTCTTACTCTTTCCTCTCCATCAATGCCTCAAGTAACTTAATCTTACATAAAACAACATATTGATCTGATGTTTTCATCCCCAACCCCTCATTAATTTAACATCCGTCGCATACTTCAGCATCTTCTTCAACACAAAATCAATCATACTTTCACTTGGATACCATCTCTACCTACACCAACTCTAGCATACTTATGAATACTCTTGTGCTTGAAAAATGTATTACTTACACACATACCTCTCTCACAGAAATCAATTACCTTCCTACCATTCTCATTTTCTCCCACAACCCAAAAGGCACCTATTATACCATCCCTTTTTAGATCACCTATCCAACCATTCAAATCCCCTAACACAATCAATCTGAAGTCGTTCTAATCCCGTCCAAAACATCATTCAGAATATATCTCAGAAAGTCACTCTCTCCTCCACTTTACCCTAAAAATTAATATTCTAGTACTCACACAGGCAAAATCTACCTAGCTCTGTGGCACAAGTCATTCATCAAAATCGCCACTCCTCTCCCCCTCTACACCCCAACACACACACACACATTTCACCCCACACCACTAGTCGTCACCGCTTCATTTCCTTTCTGCTTCATTCACTAGCAAACGAATCTAATTTTACCCTTTCCAAATACATCTATCACCTCTCCTGCTCCTCTTCTCGCCATTTATTCTTCTAACATTAAATTACTCAGACTTTCACAATTTCGCCGAAAGATACAAGGTCGCTTACGGGGGTCACGACCAGGTACGAGGGATGCATAAGCATTCATTGCGAAAAAAAAAGTGGTAGTGGGGTCGCCAACCCAACTACCAAATTATTCAAAGCTAAGCATTTAAAAGGAGAGTATCACTTTTTTTTTTTTTTTTTTGTAATTTAAAAGATACAGTAGATATTTTTAAAATGACATGAAGAAAGGAATAAAATAATTATGAATTTGGCCAAAAAAATTTCAAAAATTTTACTTAGTGACTAAATAAAAAATAATGAAACCAAGCTTTTTTATGCAATGTAATTGGCAACATAGGGAAATATTATGAGGTTAATTGTAGAAAACCATTCTCTGATATTGATTCCAATTTTGACTACATAGAAAAACTGGATTCCCCTAAAAATTAAGTGATTTGTGAATTTATTTTATCCATTTAATCTTGAAAGAAAAAAAATAATCAACTAATGATTAATAAACTAAAAAATATACTCACTTATTACTCGTTTTACAATCAACGAAATAAGGCAGTCTATTTGCGTGATTCCATATTCCTTTACTCTTCTCACTGCCTTTTGATATCTGTAACATGAAATAGAAAAAATGCATATTAAACTTTAAACCTTTACTGAGCATCCTACAGCACTTTAGAGACTTAAGACTCGTAGCTTATAAAGCAAACATTTAGTTATATTAGGAACCTCTTTTCATTTTCACAATTCTTTCTTTGAATCCTTTCAATGCACAATTTTCTTTCCTTTAAAATTCTTCCATTTTACCCAAAGAAAACAATTCATGTTAAGAGCAACCAACCAGAATCAGTAAATTTCTACACAAGGCCTACTCTCTCAAATTCCATTACCTTTCTCGAGTCACCTCATAACATTTCCCATTCCTGTCCCCTTAATTTCAGCAATAACTGCTTCTTAACTTGGGAGGGATTTAATTTCTTTTTCAAATACGTTTCCCTTTCCGATTTTTTACTCAAAACAAATTAAAAAAATATATAGTTATATGTTTCATTCAGTTTGCTCTACAACAAAAAATTATTAATAATAATAATAATAATAATAATAATAATAATAATAATTCCTGTAGGGGATATTAAATCTTGTTACAGTGTTATGATGTTGGTGTGCAACTTAAGACGTAACAGTGATAAGAACCATCACTAGGAGGATTTTGTGGATCCCTCCGTCCCCAGCACTACCACGTGACCTTGTCACATACGTAATCTTTAAGTCTCCTTCCTTTCCCCTTATTTTTCTAATTAATTATCTAAGTCTTTAATCTTCTTCCTCCCCACACAGTTTGGGCATATAGTGGTAGCTGGGTTTGGGTCCCGTTACTACTAATTTATATCCTAGAAATACTCATGCATGCCTCGGACTCCAGTGCTGTTTGAGCAACCATCGTTAGTCTTGGAGCCATCAGTAAAGACAGATGTCGATAATAATAATAATAATAATAATAATAGTAATAATAATAGTAATAATAATAATAATAATAATAATAATAATAATAATAATAATAATAGGAGCAAATCTCATGGTTTTGTGAGGGGCCATGGTTGAGGGCCTGGTCCAAGGGATGAACCCTGGCATTGATGAAGGGGTCTGTCGAAGTGTTGTGAAGCTCTAGGGTAGATTTTGGCAAGCGATAACGAGATATGAAGCTGCAAGGTTCGATTGAATGGTATTGGGGAGGGGCTTTCCTTTTCGACTTAGATCAATTCTTCTACTTTACTGTATGTTTTTGAGGATAATAGCACCCACACCCAATCTTTAAGGGACCTTTCAGTGTGTTAAAAAAAAAAATAATAATAATAATAATAATAATAATAATAATAATAATAATAATAATAATAATAATAATAATAATATTAATAATAATAATAAATAAAAATTAATAAATAAATTAAAAAAAATTCTTTGCTTGTCATCAGGATTTCCTCCATGTAGTGTTGACTCTTTTATAAAGTTAGTAATTCATTTTCCCATTTTGTCTCTCAAAATTTTATCTTATGTTTATCTCATTTATAATTACCCTGACCGGCATTCTTATATCCTTTTTGTCTCTTCTTACTTTCCCTACTAAGCACCAAAAAGATTGATCAACAGAGTCTTTTGAAGAAAATTTCTCTCTTCGCTAAACATAGTTAATTACTCAATTATAATGAGTCAATCAGTTTAATGAATAAACCTTGTAATAAAACTAAATCCAAACTTGTGGTATAAAGTTCATTATTTTTTCTCCCAATTTTCTTCCAAGTCCTGTAGCTCAAGATCAAAACTGATAAAGATCTGCTTCTTTGCACAAGAGAATTTATATTATGTAGGCTTCGGAAAAACTCTGAAAATTAATTTTAATTTATCTTACATTGTAATTTATTATATATAACCCTATTTTAATTTAAGCCTTACATATTGGTGCAAGTTTTTTTTTTTTAACAACAAGTTCTTTTTAAATAAATTTGAAATAAATAATGAAAGGAAAATAAAAAATTTGAACTATTTTATTAAATTGTTAAAATTTTCAGAACAGCTTAACATTTTGTATGAAATGAAAAGAGAGGTTTCATTCTAAGATACTTAGATAACAAACAAACAGTAGAAAGGAATAATATACACATTGCGCAACTGTTGATAACAATGACGAGGAAGGGTATCCTCAGCATATAATATATGATATTATATATAGTATGCTGGAGATATATATAATATATAATATATATTATATATTATAGTTATAATAAATATATAATATATATAATATATTATATATATATATATATATTTCACAAAAAAAAAAAAAATATATCATTATATATATATATATATATATATATATATATATATATATATATATACCGTATATATATATATATTATATTATATATATATATATATATATATATATATATAATATATATATATATATAGTATATATATATATATATATATTATATATATATATATATTATAAGGGTTGGGATTAAAAAAACGTTCGGTTTTTTTTATAAAAAAAAACACGTTTTTTGTTTTAAAAAAGACCAATGGCCAAAATTTTTGGTTATTTTGTTTTTTTTTTAATTACTTATTTTTTACATTATATATACCAAGTCTTTTTAGGGTATTTAGAAATTAAATTACAGTAAATACAATATGTTAAAAGAGGTATACAATATATAAAATAGAGTTTTTAGTACTAAATAAAGTTTTATTAGTGCTGCTAGGGTATATAATTATTACATTTCACATGATCTGATTTTTATTATATTTTATTATTATTATTATTATTATTTATTATTATTATATATATATATATATATTATATAATTATATATAATATATATATATATATATATATATATATATATATATATATATATATATATATATATATATATTTCTTCATCTACCTTTTCCTCCCCAAGACTGGTGGTAAGGTGCGTAACAAGCATCAGAAAAGAAAAGCAGTAGAAGGATATGACAAAAGTCGAAAAGAAAGCTAGCCTTACACCCCCCCTCCCTCTGTTCCATTAATTAGTAAGGACTCGTCGCAGTCAGAAAATCCACCCCTCTAGCTTCACGGGACTGCGACGGAACCCTTCACTATGGTAAATCATCAGTGTAAAGGGTTCATCCCTTGACCCAGTGGGTCAGCAACCATACCCCTCACAAACTCCGCCATTCTCTCTTATTATGCACCTTTATTTCTCGGCTCTGCCAAACTCACATTTCTCTCCTTAGGACATTTATTCGTTTACTGACTCAATTCCACTTTTTTCTTCGATCTCCCAGCCCGTCGTCGGTTTTCAACACACTCGCCATTATACTCTAGCTTTTAAAAAACCGACTAATCATTCATCCTTTCCACATGACAAACCATCTAACATACTTGCATTTATTCTCTCGTTTACCCTTTTCTTCACACACACAAGTTTCTATATGTTCATTCCTCATTTTAATCAATTCTTCTCACAGACACTAGCATGCCCCTAAGATTGTTCATCTGACACATTGAACTTTAGATTATACTTCTTATTCAGACCATAGTCTCACTACTAATACAATAACACAGTAAAGCAACATACCCTCATGTAAGACCCTAGAGCACTAAAGACTTAGTCCCTTTACATTAACCAACGATTTAATTGCCCCAGCCACCTTCTTGCCATTTCACAATTTTCCTACTAAACTGCTGCATCATCAGTTCCTTCTCAATCCAACATAATTCCCTAAATATTATAAACTCAGCACTTGTTCCAGCTGCTCACCATCTAACATACCTTCACACTGAGGAACTGTCCTGCACTCACAACCATAACTTAACTCTTATCTTATGTTTACTTTCAACCCCTCTTTTTACACACCCTGCAAATTCTCTCTACCATTCCTCTCAAACTCTTCAGATTCGCCACACAAAACCAAATCATCTTTTGCATATAATAGGTAGGGCACCCTGCACCTTGCAATCTCCATCATTCTAACACCATTTCCCTGTCACGCCCACCTTCATTTCTTTCATAACCCCATCCATATAACAAATTGAATAACCAAGGGACTATTAACAGTCAACAACCTGCTCACTCCGCTTTAATACTAAACCAATTCACTTTGATACATTTTATTCTTACACACACTCACTTCATCATACATACTTTGATTCCATTCAGAAGCCTATCACCACCACTATATATTCACTAACAACTGCCATAGACCTTCCCTATTAACCCTATCATACGCCCTCTGCCAAATCCATAAAACCTAAATACAATTTATTCTTCCTCTCTCTAATTTTTCTATTCATTTGCTTTAAATGTAAAGTTTTTTGATCCAACATCTCTACTACTCCTACGCACCTTGTTCTTAACCAATCAGTCCTTCATCACTCGCGCCGCACTCTTTCGACCAAAAACACCAGCATATATCTTCCCTACACACCAATAAACTAAAATACCCTATAATTTCTACAGTTCCCTTATCTCCTTACCTTTATATAAAGGGTACTATTATGCTCTCCTCCAATCTCGAAAACTATACCCTCCATGAACGCTTTATTACACAACTTCAAGATTCAATCAATCACATCTTGGCCTCCGTTTCTTGATCAGTTTCACCAGTATTTCATCTATACCTGCAGATTTACCCATTCTTCAACTTTCTCACTCTAACCGCATTTCCTCCTCTTTGCTAATAACCTCATCCCCATAATAAAAACCCTATTCCTTCTTGCACCATCAAAAATCCCACACACAGTCATTTCATCACCTCATCATTACTCTTGGCCAATATGTATAAAGATTTTCAAAGTGTTTCTTTCCACACTGCCATCACATCACATTTCATCAATTACAAAACATCGCATCCCTATTCATTATTCTAAGCAGGTTTCCCTTATTCTACTTATCCTTTCGCACTTCCTTCCAGAGAGCTTCCTATTCCCTTGTAGTCCTCCATTCATCCTCCTTCCAAACTGTTCATTTACGCACTCTTCTTTTTCTCTTACGTATGCATCTTTTAGCATTCCTTTTTTTCCTCTTTATATAATTCCAGCATCTTTCTGTTGAAACTTCATCATTTGCTTTTAGTACATTCAACCAGCGCTTCTTTTTTTACCTTTTACCGCTTGCATTACCTCTTCATTCAACCACTCACTGTTTATCATTCTTACTTACTTCTTTTGCACTGCTAACAATTTGCTTCCTAGCTTTATTCAGTTTCAACTTGTCACATTCAACTAGATTTACTTGCGAGCGTTCTTACATACTTATCGTTATTACCTTGTTCACTACTTCTCACTCTTAATTTTACTCACTTCCTTTCGTATCACCTTCCTCTGCATCCAAGTCCCCACTAACTTAATTTTGCATAGAACAACATAATGATCTGATAATTCCATTCCTAAACTCCTCAACTGATTTAACATCAGAGACATCACTTCAACAATCTCCTTCTTTCACCAAACACAAAATCAATTATACTTTTCACTTCGATACATCTCTACCTACACCAACTCTAGTAGTACTTTATGGATACTCTTGTGATTAAAGAACTATATTGGAACTACCACTCCCGTCTCACAGAAATCAATCACCTTCCTACCATTTCTCATGTTTTCTCGCTACACCCCAAAACCACCTGTTTACCATCCTTTTTTTGATCATTATATATATTATATATATATATATATATATTATATATATATATATATATATATATATTATATATATAGGTATATATATATAATTTATATAATATATATATATATAATATAATATATATATATATATATATAATATATATATATATCATATATATACATATATATATAAAATCTGTATTAATAGTCAAATATTTAGGCCTAGAAGGGTATTGGTATTTAAAACACCTTTAATATACATAAAAAGAAGATATTTTAAAAAGAAAAAAAAACAGTTTTGTAATTAAAACAAAAATAAACAATAAACGGATAATTTTTTAAAAAAAAAATAAACGTATAATGACGAAGTATTTTCGGCAAACCCTATATATATATATAATATATATATATAATATATATATATATAATATATATATAATGATTATAATATATAATTATTATATATATATATATATATATATATATATATTATATATATATATATATATATATATATATATATTATATATATATATATATTAAACAAAGGAACATATCTGCATATTAAAGCATAATTTTTGTAATTTAACATGTTTTATGCATAGTAGTAAAATTTACTCCCTTTAAATTTAAAATATTTTGTGATCAGTTTTATAACTTCTAGAATAAGTGTCTTTTACACATCATAGATTAAATAATAAATTTGACCTGACAACTGTAATAGTGGCATAGAGGGAAAATTACTGTTAATTATAGGGTAAACTGATAAAACGTGACTTTGCTAGTTTTCTTTAATATCTAATGGTAACCGAGAGTTATGCAGTTGTGAAGAAAATTTTTGGGACATTATGATTTTTCTACTTGGCGGAAGAGTTATGATGATGGGATATTTTCTGTTTTTGTCTTTTTTTACGGAGCTTTTTATACAAATTTGTGGTGACGATGTGTTGAAATTTTATTTTTGGCTTTAATATTACTTTCTTATAATAGTTTATTTATATAGCTAATAATAATAAAAATAATAATAATAATAAAATAATATAATAATAATAATAATAATAATAATAATAATAATAATAATAATAATAATAATAATGAAATGTAGTAAATGGTTTTTCCTTAAATTAGTGTTTTTTTTTTTTTCAAAAATAAAAAAATAAAAGGTTTTAGATCAATTCTATTAGATATAAAAAAGCTTTTCCCTAAATTTGTTATTTTGAATATGTGAATATTTCATACTTACTTGACTTAGTAACTTCCATTGTACGCTAAAATGATGTTTCTTCTAAACAAATAAAACAATATTGATAAAAACCAAGTACTAAAACCATTCCAATATTAAGAAATTTAGTTAAAGCTGAAAAGAGGAATTAGCTATAACTTAAGTGCACAGAAGTTTCAAAACTATATTTAGCAAAAATTAATACAAACAGTAACTTCCTTAAATAGCCTATATTAATAAAATTAACCAAAAGCTCCTTCATATATGACAATATGAAATTATTGATATAGGGTTATTGGTGTAATAGCCTATATGAGAAGTTTAACATAGTAGCCATATGATTCTAGATCTGTATACATTATATGCAAGAGTAATGAAAATTTTAAATATGAATGTTACAAACAACATAGGCTATTATTTTGGAGAAACTGCATTTCAAAATAACTGGTAGAGAAAGTTCATAGTAGATGGGGATTATCTTTAATTTGCAACTCCAACTTAAAAGTTATTCAAATTATGCAAGGGCCTTTTCTACAAATGAACAGAATATTGCTTCTACATCTGGGGTATTTCTAATTTCACTTGTCATTTGGATAGAAAAGAGCTCAAGACTAAAAGAATTATTACCTGTACTTCACTAACTAACTTCCTTAACTCATCACCTATATGCTGTTAAGAGTTTCATTTCTACAGGTACTACAGAGTAAAATGTTTGAGTTGACTGGTCACTTGAATTTCACTGCCTCCTCCTTTCCAACTATGCCAAAGATGTGAAATACTCTCCTTGTTTGACTTCTCATCAATTAAAATCAATGAAAAAACATTAAAGAATACTAATAATCATACGGTAGCTGCTTTTCAAGACAAACTCTTTTGCTCATATGATGGTTCCCAATTGCATTTTAGATCTTGGTAAAAGTGCATCGTTTCTTTGAACCTTTTTGGGTCTTCTTGAATAGGGCTCGACCCTTGACTATAGGTTCTAGTTTAAGTTTTGCTACAATTGATTGAAAAGTTTCTAAATATCAATGTAGTGACAAAATTAGGGATAAGCATCAGTGGTTTAAGAGATTCAAAGAAAGTAACAATTATCAATTTGAAAACTTATAGGGAGAATAAGAAATGAACTAAATCGGTCAATAATAAGATCTAAGTGATAATCAGAAATTAACCTGAGAAGAAAATGAAAATAATAATAAAGTTCAGAAGAAATAATTTAGCTTATATAAATTTAATAGTAAATAACAGAAAGATTGGTTAATTAAGAAAAATGATAAAGTGGTTAAGCACTACTGATGGAGAATCAACAGCCTAAATATTTTTAAACTTACTTTGCACTAGTGTTTAGAGTTAAAAAGAATGAAAAGTTACCTCAGAGATCAGAGTTAAGATAATTTTGTATTTCTTAATATAGATGTTGATCAGATTTAAAATTTACAGATTTAAACATATTGATTACAATTTAAGTCTACAGGTCATTATATGTATAGCGCTTCCTTTGGATGATTTATGTGCTTCATAAAATTTCATTAGTTTTAATTCTATAAAATACTTTCCCCAAAAATTCTATAAAGGAAAGGGAAAAATGCTTCTACTTTGCAAATTTGCTATGCATTTGATAGCTAGTGACCTCAGGTTCATTAATCGTCAGCGGAAAGCCAGCTGAATTCTAAATTAGAGACGCACGAACACCAGCTTAACACCTTCGGAACACTATTTGAACGCCAACTGAATTCTAGATGAGCACCACATGAACACCGGCTTAACATCTTCGAAAAACTATTTGAGCACCAACTGATTGTAGATGAGCTCCACATGAACACCAGCTTAACACCTGTGAAACATTATATGAACGCTAGCCGAAATCAAGATGACCCACTTGAACACCAGTTTAACGGCATCAGAACACCACCTGAACGTTAATGAAGCACCAACAGAATTTCAAATCATACACTTAAATAGTCACTATGAAGTGTTTCTGTCCCATACATTGCTGATATCTTTAATTGATCATAATTTCACGAAACATAAGGCCATGAATTGGAAAGTTTCCAGAACCCCTCAGAGGTGCGAGGTCATGGAATGTCTTCCAGGACATCTCGCTTCTGAGGGGTGAACAAAACGCTCCAAAGTTTCATGTCTTGCTAAGATTATTAATAAACAAACTTTAGAATTTTTTTAAGAACATTTCATGCATTTTAATCTGTTTATTTTGTAGACAAATGTGTTTATTAACACATTTTTTGATTTTGAGACAGAAAGAGATATAAAAAATTGCTAATCTTTCTCTCATCTCCCACCAATTTTAATTACAAAACCCTTTATCAAAATTTCCGTCATATATATTTCTCTCTCATTTCCTTTGTGCTAGCAAATAGAGGATATATAATTTAAACCTTTCAGGATTTAGATTGTTACACACTTTGGATTTACGAGCATCTGTGGCATATGTGTCATATTTCCTAATTACGCCTGTTCATTCCTTCGTATTCTTACCTTTAAAATATTTGTAGAACATAGGAAAAATTCGACGTTATTAGAACCCCCAATACAATACAATTGTAACCCGCACAGTCGAAGAAAATTCATGCCGCAACAATTATTGAATCTCCATTATGATGAAAAATCAAATAAGTAAGGATAGTGGTTTTTGCATTAAGAATTCGGCCTCAAGAAACAATCTTTATGATCATTCGCGGCAATTCATCAATTGAACGAAAATCCATCTAAGAGTGTGTACGCTTTTCAAATTCAAAATTTTTAATTTTGTTTTTCTCTGGACTTTACCATTATTTAAATAATTTAAAAAAATTATAATAGTTTTTTCGTATGCATCTGTACACACAAAAATACACACCTACACACACAAAACACACACACCTACACACACACACATGCACACACACATCAAACACACCACACACACACACCACACACCAACATTTTAGAGTGGATTAAATGGAAAATGATACGAAGAAATAGAAAAAGAACTTAAATGACATACATTATTTTTATGCTCGTTATATAGAATAAACGCGTTAACCTTTTCAGAAATTTGAAGACCAGCATATATGAACCGGTGTAATAGATGGCGGTTTTAAAAATCCTCATACAAGAAACATTCAACAATTAGCCCTTAAAATGGAATATAAGTTCGTTATGGTGAGTACGCTCAGTAAATTCAATTAGTGTAGCTAATTGTGGCGGAAGATCAGGGTGAGGTAATATAGCATAGACTAGGAACTGAATGAGATGAGAGAGTAGAATATCATAAGGTAACAGCGTAGAGTTATATATAATTTATAAATTGATGCTTATATAGATAGTACTATAAGTAGTTAGTAAGGGATAAAAGAACTAGAAGTAAAGAGACCTAAGAGTTGTAATGAGAAAACGAGGGTAATACAGTGAGGTGGATATAGATAAGAGGAAGTGGGGTATATATCAGTGATATAGAATAACCAGTTACTGGCACAATTATTATGGATTTTTCAAAATAAGGAGTGTTCAAAATTAATTTCACAGTGAGCAAGAGCAAGCGCGCTAGTATCTAGAAAGAATAAAATAAGAGTTAATTGATAAAAAAAACATTTTATGTTGTGGGGTTGCTATATGATGGTGACACTCTCTTGGTATATGAGGATATATTGTTTAGAGGATAAGCATGAGGATCTATGGGACGGCGAGCACGTATAATTGCACGTGATGAATAAGTTGCGCCTTTAACAACGTCTTGGGACGCAGGAAGTTGGAGTTGCCCGAGAGATCGAATGCAGAAGGAGTTTATATCATCTTAATATATAGTCCTTCCGGAGATTCGGGCGGAGATTCACACGAAACCGGACCACACTTCAATAAAGAAACGCAGTGGTCTATTGTGGGAAGTTGTTAGAGTCACAGTTAGGGTCAGGCTAATGGGAGGACATTATATACATCTCTCGCAGGGGTTAGAGGTACACCCCTTCCCACCATAAACGGTCTCTCATAGGATTCATCGGGATGCCTCAAATGTATTGAAGCTGATATAGTGGAAGAAGGGACGGTTTCCGAGATGGGCCATGGGAAATGCACCTGAACCCCAGTTGGTTTTCTGTGCACCATAGTTTATCTAGAACACACGGATAGAAGGCCCGAGATTTTGTGGTCGCCCCATCATCAGCTCTGATATATGGCACTGGAGCAGAGCTTGACTTGCTTTGAGAAATAAATCCAAAGGACTTGTACACCATACCATTGGTACCTATAATTTGTGAAGATATAGGCTATAACAAATTCATATTCACTAAATAATATTGAAGTACCTCTATAGTACTTTAAAAATTATTATATAGGTCCATATTATAGTTGTTCCAATCTAAAACTAATATGTAGTATTACGGCTTGTTCCTTAATATAGTCACATTAGATATATAAATAGCTCCACCCACACCTTAATACGAATTTTTAGATTAGTGTATAGGAAATTTTATTGTTTTCTTCAGTACATTGAAGACTCATAAAATTCATCAACCTAAGCTCGTCTTCGAATTATACTTAGATTCTGATATACACTCTGGTATCAAGTTACTGCGATAATGGTTGATTCGTCAGAAGAATGATACTTACCTACATTGATAATAATTCAATGAATTAAAATATTACACTGTGTGCATAGCAGTCAACGCAGACAGCCGGTCAACGAAATATAAATTTAAATTATTATACAGTACAGTTTAATAAAAATACTGCTCACAGGATAATATGTAACATTGAAATAATAATTCCCTATATCTACCACAATAAATATTTATTATTTTCTTATGCACTACAAATTTTACTTTTATAAATAAATAATTAATATGGAAATCTATATTATGTCCAATACAAGTTTAACTATTAGATGTGTCATTATCTTACCTTTTTACCCATTGCATCGGTAAAGTTACCACTCAACTATGGTTCTTAGCTCCAGTGACATAACGTCAAGTTCCTATCATCATCATCTCTGTAAAAGGTCTTGAAGGCTTCTTATCTACGGGGCACGATACAGCTATTATCAAATCCATACATTCCAATAAAAAGAGTTCATTATCTTGATTCACCTATTGTTACTCAGGTGACTTATTAAAAGTATATAATATTAACACTTACCTCCGCAGCCTTAGTTATGAATATGAAGAATATAAAATCTTTGCATAGTTAAAATCTTTCTGTATAATTGAATAAGATGCGCTCTACTTTATTATACTTATTACTATATTATCTACATTATTAGGATTAGTTGTTTTACGATTATTCACTAACAACCACTATTTTTTTTCCAACCAATACCTAAACTTTTCCAAAGAGAGGAGAACTATCCCCAAACTTATTGCGCCGCTGGTTTTCCATTTTCTTTTTAATTATTCTCACTTTCAGCTACAATCATCGTCCATAATGACTTGATCACCATTCAATTTTTGATCTATTCTCCTTTCTGTTATTTCCGGTCAATTCATCTTTTTTAAAGGATTCCGCATCCGTACACGCCAACCACTCACAGTCCATTAAAATTTTAGGATGACATAATTTATCTTGTGTCGATCCAACTACTTAGCCGTTGGACTCAAATAGTCCTTTATGAATTAAAAATTTTATACCCCATTTTCTAAAAGTTGTGGATTAATATTTATATATTTTTAGTTAAAAAATGTATAAAGATTACAAATAGTCTAATTTTTATTTATAATAATCAATATTTATGTAAAAATTAAAATTTGGCCAAAAAATAAAAATTAAATAAGTATCTTTTAAGTAGAGTTACATAAAATTCATAACTTTCACCAAGCACAATTAACTTTTATTAAATACATTAACAGATAATGATTTCTTGAGTCAAAATCTCGTATAGCATAGCGTGAACTAAACACGTGAACTGAGTTCACATAAGTTTATTTCTATACTCAGTATTTTTATTGTGCATCGAGAGATTTACTTTGCGTCGATAATTAAGAGTGAGATCCTAAAAAGTCCTCTAAAAATAAAGCGCATAATTTGCGAAATAGACAATTGTTCGGTGCTACCGCTCATGCGAGTAAATATATTATATTTTGGATACAAACTCGCTAATAGACACAATGAGTTATTTAAGTCATACATGGTCTTTATCAACGTAATCCGGACCACTATTATGTCGTCTGCGACAGATTTGAAGTATGTCTACTTTGTGCTGTATATACAAAAACCAATACGCTCATAATTACACTTGCTGGTGTTGTACACAAGTTATCTTTTTTAAAAATACTCTTTATTCAATATATTTTTACACTCAAGCTCTGTAAATATTATAATATTTTTCATGTTTTAATTTTATATTATTTTTTATTATATATATAGTAATAAATTTTAACATAAATTAAATCGATAATTTTTCGCTAGTAAAAAATATTCAACGAATATAATATCAGGAACTTTTTATTTGACATTTCGAAGGTCTGTGCACTCAGACGTCTAAAAAAAAATTGGAGTTAACGGTGTATCAAGTTCGTAAAGTAGAAAAATGAAAAATGAGTTTTTATTAATTTTTTATTGCGGTGAAAGTGTCTTTTAGAATAATAAAGAATCAATAGTATAATCTTCATAAAAAGTAATAGAAAAGGTGACAACAGCAACAACCTGCAATTGTACGAATATAGAATGCAATGAGAATAACAACATTGTTTATTTTAAGAAAGTATTTCCCTTTTATATAAATAAAAAATACACCTTAGTTAACAAGCCACATCACTTAATCTTTAATAGCATAAAAAATACTCATACTCTTAAGCTCTATAAACAGCTAAAGTGACTATGTCCCTCTTAGAATGGTGAGTGAGGCACCGTTACAAGATTGATGAGTAGTGATGGGATGGTATAGATAGCAACTATCATATAAAAACAAAAATAATAAAAAAAAGAAAATAAACATATGAGGTACTTACACCATGGTGAGCACAAAAAAATGAGTGAGAGAGGGAAGAACGGAAAATGTTCACTTTCATATTTGCCCACATGCAAATGGACAGAATGTCTCTCTCTCTCTCTCATACTTAACAACCTGGACGGCAATCATAATA
Organism: Trachelipus rathkii; assembly: GCA_015478945.1. Lineage (NCBI taxonomy): Eukaryota > Metazoa > Arthropoda > Malacostraca > Isopoda > Trachelipodidae > Trachelipus > Trachelipus rathkii. The sequence continues at coordinate 96,926 of JABUQX010014589.1, forward strand.
TACGCGTTATACAATTCTCCTTCAATTACCTTCCTTCTCTCTATCAGGTGGCATATCGCTCATCCACATAAATTTCTCGCCTTTTTTCTCTCTCTCCTCACGCTCATTCTACTCTCTCTTGCACTCCCTCTATACGTGTACAGGATAGTGAATAATACCTCTCCGTTAGAATGCTAGTACGGTTAAAAATGAGAGCAGCAGAGATTCTCCTCTATATATAATTTGGCTTTTTTGGTTTATCCGGTTTATTTATTATGCACTCTGGTGTTAAGAAAATGTGCGGATTTTTATCTTTAAATTATATCTTCAGGAAAATATAAAAAGAGCTAGTCTCCTTCGTAAGGTCTAGCCAACCCACAATATAAAATTAATACAATACTAGCTTTCCTTAAACACTTTTGCACATCTAATTTTTATGAGATATCACTAGCATAGATTTTAGCTTTATGTTTTGTGACAGTTGTTATAGGCCTTGGTTAGTTATAAATAAGATTAGGTTAGGTTTAGAGTTAGGTTTTTAGAAGAAAATCGTTCAAAAACAAGTATTTCAATTAGACTCTCCTTTATCACTACAATTACAGAACATAAATTAAAACGAAAATTCTCTACTAATCTTTATTAAAATATTTGGTGTTTATGCAACTCTCTCAAAGAGAGAGAGACTTATGAATACGGCTCAAGAGATCACACCGGTATTGTGGCCCCAACTGAAGGGAAATTTGAAGTAGAAGGAGTTTTTTTACACTGCTTTTATTTGTTTTTGTATTTCTTTATACCAAATCTCACGGAGTGAGATGTTAATTGAACAAAGTTATAAGGAAAACCCACTGCATCGATATACCAAAAGGTAGTGAATTAATTTTGCCTCAATTTATCTCTCAACCTTAATTGTACATTTTATATATAATAAAATGTTTTAAGGGTAAGAACTGAAGAAAATAAAACTTTTTGGTATATAGGAAAATTGCTCTAAATAAAACAAATATAATCAATACACCAAACTGGAAAGAGTACATAACTCTCTACTAAATATAAATGTTATTGCTCTCCAAAAACTTACACCTAATTACTAAAATAAATTTAAATTTATAAATATAAAAATGAATACATTAGTAATTGATTGATCAGCGTTCTACTAATAATTTCTAGACAATACTGTGTTGTAGGTAAATTAATAAATAATATAATATATTATATATATAAATAATAAATAAATAATAATATTCTAATTATTATTATTCATATTATATCAATCATTATCTAATTATTATTATTATATATTATTATTATATTATTTATATTATATTATTATTATATTATTATAATATTTATTATTATTAATTATTTATTATTATTATTATTATTATTAATTATTATTATTATTATTATTAGTATCTATTATTATTAGAGTAGTAAGTAAGAGTAGTAGTAGTAACAGTATCTTTATGGATATGACACATATGCATTAAATCATAAGATGACTAAAAAGGATTGAGGGTTTGAAAATTTAAGATTCAAGAGATATTTGTGGAGTAAAGAGAAGATATATGATTAGAAATGTAAGGATACATGATATATGATGCTAGGAGCTAGGAGAGATGTCTTGTAGAAAGAGTAAGTCAAGAGACACAGAAATGACACGAACAAGTGCTTAAATTGAATGATGAGAGATTGACTAAGAAGCTTTTATGTCTAATTGTCTAAAGCGATAAATAATATAGAAAAGGGTAAACCAACAAGAAGGTGACTTGATGTAGAAAACGTATTATCTGATTTATTATGGAATGAACATTAAGTTGTGTACTTGAACAACCATGATAAATATACAATATATATATAGTGTTATCTGTAAATTAATATATTATATATATATATATATTTATATATTAATATATATATATATTATTAATATATATATATATTATATTATATATAGATAATATTAATATATATATATATATATATATGAATATATAGAGATAGACACATATATATATATTATATATAATATTAATATAACATATATAACATATATTATTATATAATAATTATATATATATATATATTATAAAAAATAATTATATATATATATATATTGATATATAATATATATATAAATATATAATATATATAAAAATAATAATATTATATATATATATAAAAATCTAAATATATAATAATATATACTAAGTATTTAATATATATATAATAATTAGATATATATAAATATATATATTATATATATATAAGATATTATATTTATATTATATATATATTAATAATATAATATATTATATATTAATATATATTAGTATATATATATATATATATTATAAATATATATTTTAATATTTAATTACTAATTAATATACGTGGATTATGCAAAGGAGTTAAATATTTAATCCATTATGATTAATAATCTTTTTATATATTCATCATATTATGGAAGCTTTTTTAACAGATGCGTATCTTAAAATGCATAGAGTTCATTAAACTTTCTCTTATTATTAATTTACTTCTATTTATTTTAAAATATACTATATTATATAGACTAGCTATTTAAAAACTACTTATATATATATTATTAATATATATATATATATATATATATAATATATATATATATAATTATATATTATAGATATATATATATATATAATAATAATAATATTATATATATTATATGATATATATATATATATATATATAATATATATATATATATATATAATACTATATATTATATAATAATATATTAATATATAACATATATAAATATTTTTGTGCTTTATATACATATTCACAATAATATATATATTATAATTAAAATAGTTAGGAAAAAACTTAAAGTAATCTACATTAAAATCTTGAAATAAGCAAATTAATTAAGTAAGTTAGACTAAAATATAACAACATTATTGGGCCGTACGCAACAGCTCAAATTTATGAAGATAAGGTGTTGTATCCATTGTATGCCCACGGAGTAAGGGTTCATGAGTAAAACGATTTAAAAAAAGTTTTAAAAAAAGGTAAGACACTATAAAACTTACTTAAAATTCCAGCCCGTTGAAAGAT
>JABUQX010014590.1:2500-12500 GCA_015478945.1 Trachelipus rathkii
TGAATATTCAGTCAAAAGTCAAAAATAAATAAAAAGATAAATAATTAATAGATATCCTTACATTATATATATTCCTAATATTAAATACCAAAATTAAATGTTGTGAAGAATATAATTCAGTTCTTGGAGATAAGAGAAGATAGAGTTACTATTGAAGTGAGATGATTCAGATAAGATATGGGATAACTTTTAGAAAGGTGTTATGGACCATTTAAGTCAGCGAAAATGACTGGACGGCGAATGGGGTCAGTTGATGACAATCAATGAAGATATGGTGAACAGATTGTGGGGTATGACGAGGGCAAAATTTGCAGATGGGAGGAAGATCCCGTGACATGTAGTGGTTATATATATATAGTATATATATATATATATATATATATATATATATATATGAGTTTGTGTGTATTTTTATAATAGTATATATATAAATATATTAAATATATTATATATATAATATTATATATATATCTTATATATATATTATATAATATATATATATATATATAATATATATATAATTATATATATTATATATATATATATAATTATATATAATTATATTAATATATATATTTATATATAAAGGGATGTCGCGATACCAAAGAAAAGAGGCGATTACCGATACGATACCCGATTCTCCTATTTTTTAGGTGCGCGATACCGATAACGATACGCATACCGATACCGATACTATAATTAATATAATAAAATACACATTAATAAGATATGAACATTTGTGCACTGCTAGGCAAATCAAGATTGCATTCCTTGTACAAAGTACAAACAATACTTAGTCATCTTATATTTTCATATTTGGTTGTGCCCAATGATATTTATTTTATAAATTAAATAGTACCTTTAAGGAATAATAAATTGCAAATATAATATTAAAAATTTTTTATGTTTATGTTTTATTTAAAAAATATTCCATTTCCATTTTCAAGTAGGTATTAACAAGGTTTAGCTACTAGCTTTTATGTTTTAACAAGATTACAATTTACAAGAAGATGTCTTTAACTAGCTACAATATAAACGAATAAAAAATAATGAAAGAAGAGACCTCAATTAATCAGACCGAAAAGTTAAAATAAAAAACGCTATTACTCAAAATGACATATAAACATACTCCTTTAAGATAGATATCATTCATTACTCCAATTCAAAAATTCACAATTGTGATGCAAAAACATTAAAGCTTTTCACTAGTATCTGGCCGCGAGACTGGTTCCGCTTTTTGGGGTGTTTAAATTCCTACCTAACCTACACTATAAATACGCTCTCTCTCGACTGAGAAGGAGGTGCTGATAATTATTTGGCCTGCAAGCACTGATAATAATGAAAACCTTGGCCTATTTTCATGCCACTCGATGAAAGGATTCTCTTCTGCAGGCAGCATCTCATGTTTTCGTAGAGTCTCATCTCCTCTTCACATATTGCAAATTTAAATTATCTTTGCTCCTTGATGAACCTGTCTCTTCAGTTTTTTACGATGAGGTTCCCTGGTGTGGTTCCTTTGAAGGTGAAGAGATGTCAATGCAATTTCGGCATGAACTTATCAAAGTCACTAACATATCCAAATCCTCATGCTTCAGTAGGTTTATTTGCTGAAAAGCCACCATCGTCACTATCAGTGCTGTTGCGAGGGCAGGGTTTGCAGATAAGGCGGCTTCCATTTCTCTATTCTCTTGTTTTTTTTTTTGTTTTTTTTTTTTTTTTGTTTTTTTTGTTCATAGCGAGCAAGCTCCTCGGTTATGCTATTTTAAATGCATTCTAGAAGTGGTTCACGGTCGGAGGTGCCATTCTTGTGGGGTTCAGCTAGCTTAAGGAATTAATTAGAACCTTTTATTTATTTAATTTTATTAGCAGTTGTCAGCCTGGAGCGCTCAAGGGCAGAAGCCCTATCAAGGAGTGGGTGGTTGAACGCCTCAAAAATCCATCTAAAGCGTCAAATTTACGCAGATGAGCACAGACGCAGGCTTTTAAAGTGGAGGGAAATTTAATTGAGTAGGAAACACCGATGATGGAAGAGAATTTCCACAGAACATGAGGTGGCAGGAAAGAAAGAAGCACCGGCACGGAACCAGTCCCTGGAGTTACTACTACATAAACACAAAAACTCTGTGCCGACACAGGCCACCGCTGTTGCTACGGAGGGCGTTCGTAAAGGTGGTGGTACGCAAGTGGATAGTTCCCTCGAGCCCTTTCTACAGTATCTATAGAAAAGGGATAAAGCACCCAACATGACGCCGCAAATATAAGGGGTCAAGTGAACTAGAAAGTAGCAGAACAGTTTATAAGTCTTTTGGCCTTTGAATCGACCTTTCCAAAAGCCGGTGGAAACCAGAGCCCCGCCCCCCACAGATATGGGGAGCAGTACTCCATACAACGGCGGATGAGACTTGTTACGGTGGAAGTAACTGAGAAAGAGGAAAAAAAGTCTTCGCATCCTAAACAGAACTCCCAGTTTTTCCTTGAGGCGCCCTAGCAACCACTGTGATTTGGAGGTTTTCAAAAACATTTTTTTTTGTTCATGTTAAGGCCGAAGGATGTTTTATATTGTCAACAGGAGAACACAAGAGAACGGCGTCGAAAGAGATGGAAAAGTTAAGTGTCTTAGAGAGAGAGATTTGTAGAAGTTGGGTTTTTTAAAGGAATTAAAATTCACAAGCTTGAGACGACCCAACCCTGAAATTTCTATCCAGATCAGCCCCGGGAGAATAGATTGGAATGATTAAAGAAGAGGCAATTCCTTCTAGAAGTAAAAGAGGGTAAGAAGAATTGATATGAGTTGAAGAATGATATGGTCAAGTCATCGACATATGAGTCACATAGAGTTAGATGGTGCAGTGAGAAAGATGCATTGAGATGAAAAGGCAGGAATAAAGTAGGAGATAAAACAGAACCCTGAGGAACAACACTAAATTGCAGAAGAGTCCCCCATGCAACACAGCGCGACTGGAGCGATTGAAAGAAAGCCTAGCATAAGTAAGCAAAGAGAAGAAGGAACCCAAAGGAGGGGCTTGGGAGAGCAGTGACGCGTGCCCATACACGCGGTCAAATTCTTTGGATATGTCAAGCGCCCACTACGCAAGTCTGAGTCTTTCGCTGTAGTTCCTAAAGGGCGGAAAACCATAAATCTGTTAAATAGGAAGTATATCGCCAGTAGAATCTCGAGCACCGAAGGCCGTACTGGTAATCAGAGAAGGGACGCAGATTTCCAGAATGATCTAAGTAAAGTGAGAGTTTGAGAAAGGGTTTCAAAGATCTTAGAAGAATACACGTGAGAGCTATAGGGCGAAAGTTAGAAGGATCAGAGCAACATCATTTTTATTTCGGAATAGGTTGGACATATGCGCGGTCTTCCAACACTGAGGGAAAGTGCTAGTATTGAGGAATAGAGAATATAGTTGAACGAGGGTGGGGTCAGCACGGAAGCACACACTTCCTCAAAAACTCGGAGAGGAATGCCATCCGGGCCACCCCGCCTTCCTAACGTTCATGAGATTTCAAAAGAGCTCATGCACCCGAGATCAAATAATGAAATGACAGGTAAAGCATAGGACCACCCTGGAGGAGAAGGAGGAGGAAGAGGAATACCAGAATCGTCCAGGGTTGAATTAGAGGAAAATAGGAGGCCAAAGAGATGATTGGCCTTTTCAGTTGGAGTATTAACTAGGGATGTACCGATAGTATCGGTATCGGTATCGGTATCGGTAGTATCGGCCATTTTTGATGGTATCGGTATCGGTATTGGTATCGGTTAAAATGGCCGATACTTAGCCGATACTTATTACTTTTTGGGTGAAAAATTATGAGAAACTTTTAGATTCAATAATAAATTTAGTTCGATATAGATAGCTAGTACCAAGTTGTTTTTTTTTTCCTCGATTTCCTTTTAACTTAGATTTTTAAGCGTTTCTCCAACTTGGTATTTAGCGTAAAATTTACCTATTTGGACAGCCATTATTATAATTTATACAGATTTATCTATTTTTTTAGTTGATCAATAGTATTTTTTATTTTTTTTGTACGCAATTTCGTGAGAGCGTGTGAGTGCGTGAGTGTTTTTAAACTTCTGGATTATTCATATTTTAGAAATTTGCTGTAAATAGGGTTTTATCGTTTTAAAATTAGGTTAGCGTACGAATAAAATTTTCCTCATTTCTCCTTTGGTGTTTTGGTCTTATTTGAACTTGTCTGTTTTTTTTTTTTTTTTTTTTTTTTGTGATTGCGTGTGCGTGGTGCGTGTTGCGTGTGCCGTGTGCGTGTGCCGTGTGCGTGTGCGTATGCGTGTTGCGTGTGCGTGTATGATGGGCAGATTTGCACAGGCGTGGCTTTCTTTTTACTTTACCAACATCAATGGCTTGGAGCACTCGTAACTCTGCATCCATGGTAATACTACCTCTCCAACTCTACACCTAATTTTATGCTCTTGTTCCTGAGACCCAGATGATAAGAATTATCCTTCATGAAACTGCGTTAATATATGCCAACTATAACTTATTTATAATTTCCGTTTGAAGGGTGAAGTATGTGCCTATGTAAGCCTATGTAAACATAAACACGTCTCGAGAATCTCGAATCTCCTTACTTCGATGTCCTGTGGCTTAAAATCTTTCTTCCTTCTACTACAATAATTTTATGCTTCTGCTCCTGTTCTCCTAACAGAACAGATTTTCCTGCCTTTTTTTGATTACCTTACTACTTCTCACGAGACGGTTATATCTTCTCATCCAAACTACTGAGGTCCTCTATTTTAGGGGATTTCAATGGTACACAAAACTGATTCTCTCGTACTGATTTAGTTGGGGAGGAAGCCGAATCATTCAGTATTCTCACGATCTGGAGCAACTTGATTAAATAACCTACACAATTCCGGATCGTCTCAACAAGATTCTTGACCCACACTTGCCTATGTTTCACCACTAGTCCCTTCTCTATAAATACACCACCTCGCTCCTATCGGTAAATCTGACCACAACCCTATATCACTTAATTTTAATACTTCTCTCCAACAGTTCTCCATCCTCCCCTATGCGGTTTTTCTGGCAACTTTGATCGGGCCGATTGGTGGGACTTGGCGTTGCTTTCTACGCTAACTATTAATTGAAGTAGACCTGCTTTGGAGCTCTAAGACGCTTCAGATTCTGCCTATAAAGTGGGACTGTAATCGTTGAAGGGATGAGCAGGTTAATTCCTTCTTGGACTAATCTTTTTCTCTCCTCAAAAATCCATGGTTCGATCGTGCTTTTGGGTTTTTTTTCCTGGCACATTCAGGCTAGAGAGCAATGGCTTATCGGTGTGGAATTCTCAGTTCTCCTAATCACTCTTGCCATTTTCATTGCAGCTAGAAATCGTTGCAGGATACCATTCTTCGACGAGCAAAGCGGACCTTCATTAAACAAAAATGCGCTGACCTCCTTGGTTATCCTAATGACAAATCTCTCTGGCCTCTTGCCAAATACACATCCTAACAACTTCTGTAAATCATCCTTTTCCTCCTCTTATTCGCTCTGATGATTCTTTTTGTTAATACTCTAACTGAAAAGGGCCAATCATTTCTTTGGCCTCCTATTTTCTCTATTCAACCCTGGACGATTCTAGTATTCCTCTTCCTCCTCCTTCTCCTCTCAAGTGTCCTATGCCTTTACCTGTCCATTTCATTTGATTTGCGGTGGCATGAGCTCCTGAATCTATGAACGTAGGAAAGCGGGTGGCCGCGGATGGCATTCCTCTCCGGTTTTGGGAAGTGTGCTTCTCAGTGCTTTTCCCACCCCTGCGTCAAACTATATTCTCTATGCTCAATACTAGCACTTTGCCTCAGTGTTGGAAAGCGAGCATATGTCCAAGCTATTCCGAAAAAATGATGCTGCTCTGATCCTTGCTAAACTATCGCCCTATAGCTCTCCCTTGTATTCTATCTTAAGATCTTTGAAACCCTTCTGAACTCTCACTTCTTAGATCCATCTGGAATCTCTTTCCCTTTTTTCTGATTACCAGTACGACTTTCGGTGCTCGAGATCTACTGGTGATATGCTTTTCCTATTTAACAGATTTATGGTTTTCGCCCTTAGGAACTACGGAAGACTTTTGTGGTGGCGGCTTGACCATATCCAAAGCATTTTGACCGAGTATGGCAGCGTCACTGCTATCCCAAGCTACCTCTCCTTTGGTTTCCTTCTTCTCTTGCTTACTTATATCTAGCTTATCTTTTCAAAATCGTTCAATGTTGGTGTTGTGAATGGACGACTTTCTTTCTTTTTTCCTGTCATAGTGGTGTTCCTCAGGGTTCGTGTTTTTATCTCCTACTTTATTCCTGCTTTTCATCATGATCTTCTCAGCTGCACATGCTAACTCTATCCACTCATATGTTGCTGATAACTTGACCCTGTCATTCTGTCAAGCTCATATCAATTCTGCTTCCCTCTTTAGCTTTCTAAGAATTGCGTCTCGTCTTAATCTTTCCGAATTCTATTCTCGCTGATCTGGATAGAATTTTCAGGGTTGGTCGTCTCAAGCTTGTGAAATTTAATCTTTAAAAACCCAACTTCTACAGATCTCCTCTCTCTAAGACCACTTAATCTATTTCTATCTCTTCGACGGGTTCTCTTACTCGTATCTCCTGTTTTGACAATTTTAAACAATCCTTGGCCATTAACATAAACAAAGAAAAATGTTTTGAAAAAACTCCCTCAAATCACAGTGGTTTTGCTAAGGGTGCCTCAAAGAATACTGGGAGTTCTGTTTAGAGTGAGATGACTTTTTTTTTATCCTCTCTGCAGTTACCTTCCACCTATACAGGTCTCATCCGCCCTTGTATGGAGGGTTACTGCTCTCATATCTGTGGGGGAGGGGGCTCTGGTTTCATCTGGCTTTTGGATAGAGGAGTCATGTCAAAGGCCAAAGACTTATAAATATCTGGGTTCTTTCTAGTTCACTTGACCTTTATATTTGCGGCGGGCGATGTTGGTGCTTTATCCCCTATTTCTAATGTTTAGGTAGCTGTAAGAGAGGGCAAGTGCTCGAGGGACCAACTTTCCCACTTACGGTACGCATTACTTAAATACGAACGACCACTCGTAGCCGGGGTTGCTGTGTCGGCAACAAATAATTGAGTTATTGGGGTGTTGGCGGGATGTTAGTAACTACCAGAATCTGGGTTGCTGCGGTGGCTTCTTTACTTTGCCTGCGACCGCATCATGTTCTGTGGAATTTTCTTCCATCATCTGTGTTTCCTACTCAATTTAATATTCCCTCACTTTAAAGCCTGCGCTGTGCTCATCTGCGTAATTTGCGTGAGATGGATTTTTGAGGCGTTCAACACCCACTCCTTGATAGGGTTCTGCCCTTGAGCGGCGGTGAGACTAAACTATAAAAAAATAATATAAATAAAAGGTTCTTAATAAGGAATTCCTTAGAGCTAGCTGAAACCACCAACAAGAATGGCACCTACCACTTTCTTAGAAATGCCATTAAAATAGCATAACCGAGGAGCTTGCTCGCTTGACAAAAAAAAAAAAAAAATAAGAGACACTTTAGTCTAAGCCGCCTTATCTGCAACCCTGGCAACAGCAACTGGATAAGTGAGCGATGGTGGCTTTTTCAGGGCAAATAAACGCCTTACTGAAGATGAGGGATTTGGGATATGTTAGACTTTTGAATAAGTTCATGGGCCCGAAATTGGGGCATGACATCTTTCATTTTCCCTTCCCCACACTCGGTAATTCACACCAGGAAACCTCATATCGTAAAAACTGAGACCAGTCATCAGGAGCAAAGGATAATTCAAATTTGCTGAGTCTGTGAAAGAAAGGAGATGAGGGCTCTACGAAAACCATGAGATGCTGCCTACAGAAGAGAATCCTTTCAAGCGGTGGCATGAAATGGGCCAAGGTTTCAATTATTATCAGTGCTTGCAGGCAAATAAATATCAGCACCTCCTTCATCAGTCGAAAGAGAGCGTATTTATAGTGTAGGTAGGAATGGTAAACACCCAAAAAGGAACAGTCCTCTCGCCAGATACTAGTGAAAAGCTTAATGTGTGTTTTTTGCATCACAATTTGTGAAATTTTGAATTTGAGTATTGAAGGAATGATATCGTAAGTCTTAAAGGAAGTATTTTTATTTTATGTTTCATTTTTGGGTAATAGCGTTTTTTTATTTTAACTTTCGGCTGATTAATTGAGGTCTGCTTCTTCATTATTTTTTTCCTTTTATATTGTAGCTAGTTAAAGAGATCTTTACTGTAAATTGTAATCATTGGGTTAATAACATAAAAGCTATCTAGCTAAACTTTTGTAATTACCTTACTTTGAAAATGGAAATGGAATATTTTTTAAATAAACACAAAACCAACTAAAAAAAGGTTATTGAAATATTATATTTGCAACTTATTATTCCTTAAAGGTACTTATTTTAATCTTATAAAATCAAATAATAGCTGGGCACAGTGTTACTACAAATATGAAATTATAAATGACCTGAAGTAATTGTTTGTAGCAGGGAATGCAATCTTGGGAGGTTTTGCGCCTAGCAGTGAGCAGCAAATGTTCTATATTATTACTGTCGTATTTATATATTAATTAAAAGTATCGGTCTCGGTATCGTATCGTATCGGCACCTACAAAAAATATAGGGTATCGTAATCGGTACTCGGTATCGGGCCCCTCTTTTTTGATGGTAGTCGGGGGTACAATCCCAGTATTGTAAACAAAAGATAATCAGAGGCGAATAAGGGAGGAAAAGGAATGAATTTTACCAAGAAGTTTGTTAGAGTGTTTTTGGGGCCAAAGAAGGCCCAAGAAGAGATTTGTCAGTAAGGAGAACCTCAAGGGGAGGTCAGGGCCATTTTTTCTGTTTAATGAAAGTCCGCTTTGGTCGTCGAAGAAGAGTATCCATGGGCAACGAATTTCTAGCTGAATTGAAAATTTGGCAAGAAGGTGATGAAGGAGAACGGAGAAGTTTTTTCCACACCGCGGATAAGATATTGTCTGCTAGCCTGAATGACAGGGAACAAGCACAAGCATCGACTTTGAACCATGTGATATTTGAGGAGAAAAAGATTGGGTCCAAGAAGGCATGAACTGCTCCACCCCATTAAATTACAGTTTCCCTTATCGGCCAGTAATCTGAAGAGTCTTGAAGTCAAGCGAGTTGACTTTGATTATTAGTTTAGCGTAGAATAGCGAAAAGAAAACATTGAAAACGCATGCCCCGCGTCCGAGTACTTTCTCGATTCCTCCTCTCCAATCGGCGCCTATATCAAAGTGCCAGAAAAAACCGCATAGGGCAGGATGGAGCTGTTGAGAGAAAGTATTAAATAAGAGATATAAGTTGTGGTCAGATTTACCTACCCTCGATAGGAGCGAAGGTGATGTATTTATAGAGAGAAGGACTAGTGGGTGAACATAAGGTCAAGTGTGTTCAAGAATCGTTTGGGACGATCCGGAGAATGTGTGTAGGTTATATAATCAGTTGCTCCAGATCGTTGAGAATAATGAATGATTTCGGCTTCCTCCCAACTAAATCAGGACGAGAGGGAGAGGGACCCAACAATTCAGTTTTGTGTACAATGAAATCCCCTAAAATAGAGGACGTCAGTATTTGGATGAGAAGATTAACAGTCTCGTGGAAGAGTAGTAAGGTAATCAAAATAAGGCATGAAAATCTGTTCTGTTCGGAGAACAGTAGCAGAAGCAAGAATATCGTAGTAGAAGGAAGAAAGATTTTAAGCCAAGAACATCGAAGTTGGGAGATTCGAGAATTCTCGAGACGTGTTATAGGCATGTTGTTATATTTTACAAAGGCCATACTCCACCCTCAAAACGGGCGGAATATTATAAAATAAGTTATAGTTAGATATTTAAACGGAGTTGAAGGATGATTCTTTCAGCCATCTGGGTCTCTAGACAAAAGAGCAATAAAATTAAGGTTTTAGAGTTAGAAGAGGGTAGTGTTCCAATGGATGCAGGAGTTAGAGGGTGGCAAGCCATCTGAT
>JABUQX010014590.1:17500-19441 GCA_015478945.1 Trachelipus rathkii
AGCATAAGACTGCCAAAGTGTTTTTAGCTAGGGATAAGCCAGAAAGCCAAAAAACGACTGAGTATGGAGATTCTCAAAGGAGATCAAAGAGATCCTCTTACAGACAAAAATATGAGGATAAAGAGAAGAAAGAAGCCAAGCCAGAATTCGTCTCCCGAAAAAATGGAGTTTTTAAAAGATTGACTGCAGAAGAGCTAAGGGAACACGATTGGTGTTTTGAATGCGAGTCGATAGGACACTCCGGGAAGGCATGTAAGTGGAACTCTCCCTATTGCCGTTATTGTAGGAAGCCCCATAGAAGAAAATCAACCGCCGCTTGTAAGGATGCACCTCCTTGGAGACCTTCTCCAGACGTAGATCAAATGGTAATTCCATTTAATAGCGTCGAAGATTTTGAAAAGAATCAGAAAGCAGAAAAGAAGAGTCAAAGGACTCCCTCAAAAGAAAGAAGAATAGCGAGAGCCTATGTAACCGAAAGAGGTTGGATAGAGAGAGACCTCGAAGAAGAGGAGGAAGAAGAAGAAGAAAGATATTTTTCCGACCCAAGAATCTCAGTTGACCGAGGAGATTCTGGTCAAGCAAGAATTGGATCTGAATAGAAACCAACAGAAGGAGGTCTCTGGCAGGTGAAAGCACCAGTGCAGTCCAGAACCCCATTACATAAGCAACAGTGCTTAAAAAGTAGCTAGGTAACAGTACCTAACCCAAGAGTATAAAGGCAACCGTGCCTACTAAATAGGAAGTTAAGTGGAAAGCCACAGGTTTCTTTTTAATATTTAAGCATATTTTTTAGCAATAAAGTTTGCTCATTTAAGTTTTAATAGAGAGGAAAATAACGCTTTAAAGTAAGCTAGGCAACAGTGCCACGTTCCTCAAAAAAGTGCCTTGTTGAAAGCAACAAGCAGAATGCCTCGAGTGGCATTCACCATTCTTTTTATTATTAAATCGAAGAAGGGAAATAGACAGCCACACATATATATATATTATATATATATATGGGTATATATATATATGATATTATATATATAGGTATAGGTATATATATATATATATTATATATGATATAGTATATATATATATAATATATATATATATATATATGTATATATATATTAGATAGTGATAGGGGATATATATATATATTATTTATATATATAATGAGGTAGTATATATATATATATGGGTGAGTGAGAAGTATGATATATATATATATATATTATATATATATTATTATATGTATATATTATATATAAATATATTTATAATATATATTAATACGCGAATATGGGGTATTACATTATGTTTCCAGGATTGATATTTAGTTTTCAGCAATCTCTCTGAAAAAGACTTACAGTTGGTTCATCTCGGCAGGTCCTTTTAAGGGAAGTACTGGTGGGGCCGAAAGTTTGCCCGGTAATTTCCCTTTAAAATCCTGTTTTGTCAGATGTTACCTAACGACGCTCTAAGGTCATGTCCTTTTAAGGGAAGTTACCTTTTGGGCCGAAAGTTTTCCCAAGTATTCCCCCTTAAAATTAAAATACCGAGCAGGTCTTTGGATGTTGATAGGATGAGTGCTCCAATGTTTACTATGATCTTTAGTATTTAATTGTTTCCTCCTTTTTCAATTTATTAATGAAGTTTTTTTTTTAAACAAAGGTTTAAATAGCAGTTTTCCAGAAAAGGAGGCTCATACAGTTGAGACGGCCCTCCGAAAGAGAGATAAAGGAGGCTCATACAGTTGAGACGGCCCTCCGAAAGAGAGATAAAGGAGATATAGGCTCATACAGTTGAGACGGCCCTCCGAAAGAGAGATAAAGGAGGCTCATACAGTTGAGACGGCCCTCCGAAAGAGAGATAAAGGAGGTATACAGATATTTCCTACAGCATTGATTTTAATGTCCCGATGGACATATTTGATGACAATATTTTTATTTTTATTTA
>JABUQX010014591.1:0-17500 GCA_015478945.1 Trachelipus rathkii
CGTGACATGAAGTATATATTGTAATTTTAAAGTAAAAAACTAAGAAAAACATAGGCAGAAGCAGCAGAGGTTATATCCATAGTAGGTGCTCACATATCACACTTAAGAAATTGCTAAGCATATTTAGCTGGCGTCTTCAAAGGTAGTGCATTATAAATTTATCACCTTATTGAACTCATGATTATAATTTTAATAAGGACTTGTATTAATATTCTAGATAGTAAACTTGAATTTGTTACAGTTTACTGTCTTGCTGTGAAATTCATTGACATCATTTGTTCCCCATACAAGAAACCCCTATTGGATTACCAGGGTATGTTTCTTGATAGAATAAATATATGTGACTTTCTTTAACTGTCAAATATGCAAATATATAAATTATGGTGTAAATACCAATCATTGTTTATATTTGACAGGGTTCTATTCTGGGGATTCATTCCTGAATCCATCGTCGTGTCATTTCGAAACCTGGGATTCATTCCGGAATCCGTTCTTCATTTCAAAGCGGAATTCTTCAGAATCGTTCTACTTTGTTGGTTGATTTTGAGGAATTGGATCATTCTTGAGTCTGGTCTCGCGGAGTTGATTAGAGTCGTGATTCATCCTAAAATCTTTCTCCATACCAATCTTAGCGTCGGGATTCATACCTGATCTTTCAACAGATCATACTTATTTCCTTTGAACCATTCCCCAGTCAAATTTATTTTTAGATCATCATTTATTCAATTACGTTGAGTCTTGATTTCTTATTCCCTTGATTTTATGCATTGAGAAATATTTGGAAGCGTGTCGGTTATCCACTCTCGTATGCTGATCCTAGAGCTGTCTGCTGCTCGTGTACATGATTTTACCACAATTTGAACCTTTCTACTCAACTTTTACTCCAACGTGATATTATTGACAATGAAAATCATAATCTTTATTCATATGTTGTTGGTGTAGGACTGTGTGATATATTAACTTTTGTCAGCTCCCACCATATATTTTGAGCGATTTTAGTAAAGATAAAACATTTTTTATGGAGTCTCACTATCCGTTCATATGATGCTTATTGATATATTACTCTAATCTTCGCAAGACCGTCTATCGGTGCTTAATCTCGAGAACAGCTACGAGGAAACGAGACTAATAATCGTCGTGATCTAAGGTCTACTGTCTACTTTTAGTATATATATGTAATAAAAAACAATGATGATTTGTTTCATATTAATAACCTTTTCTCTAACTGTATTATATTAATAAATAAAGTTAATATAACATTAACTTACCTATACATTATATATATATATATAATATAATATATATATATATATATATAATATAACGAATAGAAGTAGTCATCACCCATAATCCCTAAATTCATGTGTTCTTTAAATTTGTCTCGTAGCAATCATAGATATACTTCGTAGTGATTATTTATATATAGATACTAATAGTATAGATAGCACTAAAAGCAACTAAACTTCGTAATTGCGTAACGCGAGATAGAGAACCTTAAATACACTTGACCTCTTTCGTATTACCCGTGAATGGGATGTCATGGTGAAAGTTTGCTGTGCTTACCAGAACAATATCTGAAACTCATCGATTATATATTTATATAATGTATAACTGATCTAACAAAAATGTTATTCCGTAATTAACATTTCTAAACGTAAATTTTCCTCATAATAAATTGGACACTTCCGTAATCTCATTCTATCGAAAACCTATATCTCCAAAGAAAAGAGCGTAGAGAATAGCGTATACCTCATCCGCTCTTCGGAATACCTATGATTTAGATACCCAGACGTACTTCCTCTGCCTCATCGATAATATATTTAATTATAAGTAGGTACCATATATATCTATACTATATTAAAAAAATATGTGAATATATAAGTAATGTATAAATTAATATTACATATTTAAGTACAATTAAATAGATATATATTAAATAACAATTAGTTATTAATAATATGATCAGATATAATTTTTATAATATATTAGGAATTATGAAATCATTTTAATTATATGTTGAGCAAATTCAAGTACCTATAGTAGAAATAATAAATTTCCCAAAATACAAACTATTTCTTATTTTAAAGTCGAATATTAGGTTAATATTAATTTTAACCGCAATAGGCACAATCCATCATCATAATCTGACGTTCAACAAATCCCTTAAAACTATTTTGACGCCTTATTCTTGGCTATAATGAAGATTGAAACAAGAAAAACAAATACAAACGAATTTATTTGTATCAATCATTGATGTGATTGATTGCCTCCCATTATCAAGGCAGAAGAGGGATATGATTGATGATAGTGCAGTAAGTACTATTTATTTATTTTATCCTTGACTTTTTTTATTTATTTATTGGTTAGCATCGAATTTCGCATTAAAAGATTGCAGCAATATAATTGGTCTTACTGCATTATTAATAATTAATGTATTCTAATCTTTATTTCGTATTGAAGTAAACTCACATATTTATCTTGAAGTCTATCAAAATACCAATAATCTATATAATATAAGCAAAAAAGCAAATAAAATTGTCAGACTGATTTTTCTATTGAATATCTTTAGTATATAAGTTCAATAAGTGACACATAATGTGAAAAACGAATGGATCACAGATGTTGTTTTGATAAAGATAATGCAATGTTTTAAAAGTACTTAGCTTCCCAATATAATAAATATCATATCTAATATATATAGATTTAAGGAAATATTGATTAAATGTATAAAATTAATTATTCATAAATTTGAAAATATTCAATTCATAGATTATACACATATAGATATAATCATTACCATGCTTTAAATAGAAGTCATTTATGAAGTGATAGGACAGACAACCCCGTTGCCTTATAATATTATATAATACTAATATATTGATAACTAGTTATAATATATTATCATATAATATACATTGCATATATACATATTTAAATTATATAATAAATATAATAATATATACATATTAGCATAGTACTTAGTATGTAAAATAACTTATTATTAAAATAATATATATAATAGGTATTAATATATATAATATTACTAAATTAGTAAGACATATTAACATTAAGCGCATTGATAGTGATAGCATTATAATGAGTTATATGAGAACATATGATTAATTATAGCTTGCTGGATATAATAATAGCATGAGCAAATAGTTTCATCAGTTGTAGAGAACTAAGCTGTACAGGCAATTGCAAGTGACAACCACTTGTTAGCCATTACCGAGTCATTGCACCACCATATAATTTTGTACTCAAGCCTCACTTCATTAAATTTCGTAAATGACGCCATAAATGGTCCTTTCTCAAATAGAGAGTTTAATCGCAGTTAAATTTTTCAAAAAAAATCGGTGACTATTAGCACTAAGGTCGGCCACAGCTACAATCTCTTATGCGCCTGATATTATGCCATGCGCCTATGTTAGAATGTAACAGGTAAACAAAAGACATTTTTATATTTGTACGCTAAAAAGTAATTAATATAAGATACACTATAATAACCTTTATGATCAATAAACTAACAGATAATATACCTAGCGTTAACTAACTATATAGCTCATTAAAGTAAAGAAATAATATGTCAATTTTATCTTTTAATCATAGAAAAATATAAAAATTTAAATATAAGCGCTAATAGTTCAAAAGATTGTTAAAGAATAGTAATATAAAAACATATATGAATGTAGTAGTAGTAACTAACATAATATTTAATAAAATGGAAAGAAAGAAAAGAAAGGTAC
Organism: Trachelipus rathkii; assembly: GCA_015478945.1. Taxonomy (NCBI): domain Eukaryota; kingdom Metazoa; phylum Arthropoda; class Malacostraca; order Isopoda; family Trachelipodidae; genus Trachelipus; species Trachelipus rathkii. The sequence continues at coordinate 3,747 of JABUQX010014591.1, forward strand.
TATAGATGCATATATAGCTTCAATTGTAGTAGTAGAAAATTTTCATTTTATAGTGATAATTTGTATTTCCTGAATTTGACGTTCCTCCTTTTCTTTGATTGTGGGCTGTACCTTACCGAAGTAACACCTTGCATGTATGATTGCAAGATTGATACTGACCTACATGAAGCATTGAACGAAGAAATCTATAATATGCATCAGACCTTCTGTCCCACTGAAAAAGATGTTTACACTTAAAAATAAAACAACAACGGACAATTCAACCTTCATTACCTAATTCACTACCTAAAAATGACTAGTATTAGGAAAGGTACCACGGAACCAAGCAATCCAATAAAAGAAAGAGAAGTTGGAGAAATGAATTACAACGGAAAAATATCCAAACATCTCATACCAACACAAAAAGAAACAAAAGAATATGGGTGTGAGTAATCACTTTTCTCTATGCATAGCATACGATTATGCATAAATAAATCAACTAATAATCTAAAATATATATAAAAAATAAAAAATAAATAATAAAGTAAATCAATAATAATAATAATAATAATATAATATAAAATAAAATAAATAGATCCAAATAAAATGAAGACGAGTATGATTAGCAGAGCAGGACCAAGACTATCAGAAACTTTTCACCCAACCTGACCATTCCCACCCTTCATTTCAAATCAATTACTGGACTCCAAATCTCCTGAACCCATAAAAATATGACTGGGAACTCTGCGAACCTACAACACTTTGAACAAACAGACCATATCCGCCCAACCCTCCGCGCAGACATTCAATAAATAATTGCGGAAAAAACTATATACCAATATGTAATATATAAGATAATATAAAAGAGAATAAAATATACGATATATATATATGATAATAATAATATTATTATAATAATATGATATAATTAATAGTAATTATAAAATATTATATATATATATTATAATATAGTATATATATTGGTCAGCTTTTCCATTGTCCTTCATATGTATCTTAAAAACTATGTACATGCTACACGAGTTAAAACGGAATACATCTGTGGAATGCTGTGTCCAATTTTGTGTGGTTATGTTAAAAATAAAAAAAATATAAATAAAAAATAATAAAAATTTAATATGATCTTGATAAAATCTACAATAGATACAGCGAAAATTGAATAACAATTTTGGGAATCCTGAGTAGTAAAAATTTCACATAATTAAAATGTAAAAAAAAAAACAAAATTTTGTTAATAGATTGATAGTTAAATATGATTAGAAGCCTATATTGAGAAGCCTATTATTGGTTTCTCGATTAAATAAAATAGAAGCTTATAAATTTTTGTTTTTTTTTTTACTAAAGAATAACCCCAGGGTATTACCGACCGGATGGCAGTGAGAGTTCGGGGTCTCCTCGCCTTCCGGGGACTACGATTTGGTAGGGGACTAATCACCACCTGCTCCGCTCACGGGGAGGTCTCCGGAAACCACTCCTTTGGTATTTGAGAAGTGTGCGGGGGGTTCCTGCCGCCACCCTCCCCTATCGAAGGGTATGGAAAACGTCCCCCCTGTGTTCCACGTCGGCTCGAGCCTCCCATACATTGCCGTGTAACACCTTTACAAATAATCTATATACTATATTATATATAATATATATATATATATTATATATTATATAATATATATATATATAGTATATATATAGTTATTAATATATTAATATATATATAATATATATATAAATAAGTAATATCATATATATATTACTAGTCCCCCTGCTCCAGAAAAAAAAAAATTGCCAATATTATTTTTATTTATATATATTTATGTTTTATTTTTTTACATTTTCCTATCTTAAAATTTTACAAGGATTTTCAAAAATATAAATATATTCCTTTTCCCTGTAAGCTATTGTAGTTTTTGAATTTTTTTTTTTTTTTTTTTTTTTTGTATTTTTTTTTTTTTTTTTTTTTATTTTTTTTACATTTCCATCACTAAAATTGGACCAGCATTCCAGGCAATGTATTCCGTTGTCTGTAGCATAATAGTTATTTTAAGTACATATGACGGGACAATGGAAACGAGGCCTATATCTAGTAATATATAAGATATAATAAACTAATATATTAATATATATTATATAATATATATATATATATATATATATATTATATATAGATATATTTATATAATTTATATAAAATATATATATATATTACTATATATATATATGTTTATATAAGTAATAAATATATATATTATATATATATATATATATATACAACTATATACTCATATATATATTTATATGATATAGAAGTATAATATAATTATAATATATATATACTATATATATAATATATAATATATTATTTTTATATATATATTATATAATATTATATATATATAGATAATATACTATAGATTATATAAAATAATATATATATATTATATATTTATAGTATATATAATAATATATATATATAATTATATATATAAATATATTATATATATATATATATATATATTAATATATATAATATATATAATATTTAATATATATGATATATATATAATATATATATATACTATAAATATATATATAATATATATATTTATATATATATATATATATATATATAATAATATAATTAATATGATACTATATATATATATATATTAGTATTAGTAATTATATATATTATATATTATTATTAAAATATATAATATATATTATATATATATATATATATTAGGTAGGCTGGATATCAACACGTTAATCCGTTAATTAAGTCATTAATTTTTTCGTTAACTTTTACGCTTTCATTAATTTCGGAAAAGAATTAGTAAGCTGACTTGAACGAGTTACATTTGTGATTAACGATATCGAGAGTTAAAAATTTCCTATACATCGTTAAACCACGTTACCTTATTTTTATAAAATGTTTTTAATTATCAGATTTTAACATTGTATTAAAGAATTTACAGCATTGAAAAATAGAACGAGTTTTCCAAAAATTTCCTAAACGCTCATCTCAATGGCTCAAATGTGTTTATTCTAATACCACAGGCTTTTTATTTACCCTTTAGTAATTGTTATTAGACATGTGTTTTTTTCTTATAATGTTGTCATCTCATTTCTTATTGGTTCGCTGAAGGAAAAAAATATATAGTGACTGTTGCCCGTTTTCAATGAGTATTAACTTCTTTCGTTCGTTAACTGGAACTTGCTTCTTTTGTGAACAGTGAAAAAATATAAGAGGTAGGCCTAATAAGTGTTGTAGTTTATAAAAAAATTAATACATATTTGTATTAAAACTTTAAGTTAGGTATATTGAATATATATATATATTAATATACTAGATATTATAATATATTTTATAGTTAATTATATTTATATATCATATTATATATATTATATAGATATATATATAGTTATAATATATTATAATATATAATTATATATATATATATAATATATATATATATAATATATTATTAATATTATATAATATGATAAATATATTTATATATATATATATATAATATATATAGTTATAATATGTCATATATATAGTAATATATAGGTATTTGTCATTATATATATATATAGTATATCATATAAATTTATTTATTATTAATAGTAATATTATATATATTATAAAAAAATTTTTCAATAAAAAATAAATTTGAATATCATAGCAATCATGAATTAAGAAAATAACAGTATTATTCTATTTCCTACTATATTTGAAGACGGTTAACACGTTAAGATTAACGATATCAACTTACCCGTTACATATTGTTTAACCCGAAATAAACGCTTTGTAATAAACGCCGGCTATTTTTTCGATTAGACGATTAGATACGTCCGGTTAAGTATTTCTCCATTACCTGTGCCCACCATTGATCGATATGAGTATTATACTATATTAGATAATATATTATATATATATACTTAGTATATAACTATAACGTATAATATATATATATATACTAGTAAGTATAAAATTACCTATATAACTATACTAACATATTACCAGATCGTATATAATATATTATACATATATAGAACTTCCAGTAAAGTAGTATGTAACATAGCTAATACAAAATGATTATATTTTATAGTATATTATATTATATTTATATATAATCAAATATATATAGTATATTTATTATATATATATATATTATATTTATTTATACATACTAAATCTACTATAATAATTAAAATATAAAAATAGATCATATAGCTATAATATGATATATAATATATATATATAGTATATTAATATATATATTAGATAAATGATTAATATATATAAATATATAAATATAAAAGCTTGAATATAATAATATATAATAACTATACTAATAATATATATACCATAGTATTAATATATATGGGTATGTGTGTATAGTTATATATATATAATATAATATATATAATATATAATATTATATATAATAAAATAAATATATATTTACTTTTATTTATATTTGATATAATAATATATATAGTATATACATACTATAAAGTATTATATAATATATGCTATACCATGATTGTTATATATATACTATGTCATAGGTATATGTAATATATATATTATTAATATATATATATGATAATAGCTCCACTATATAAATAATAAGTATATATATATAAATTAATAATATATATAACTGAAGCTATAATATATATATATATATATATATATATAACGTATATATATATTGACCCTGAAAAATTAATGCACCAACACCAAAAATTAGGTAGTATTCCGCAAATTAAAGGATTAGTTTGGTTGTAATTTGAATGTGGGAATCGATTGCATCTTGAAATTAACTTTAAATTAATAGCACAAAATACATGAACTATCTGAGTACGGGAGGAAGAGTTCATCAACGATACAATGAAAAACGAGAAAGAGCAAACCAAAGAATGCTATAATTAATTATTAATTTGCTACGGCATGTTGATTTTGTTCAGTCGTGATGTATTCGTGTAGTAAGACTAATAGGGAACAACAATTCAGTGACAACGAAGAGTGGTTGTGGTAAATTAACACGTGATAAATGTGTTCAATTTGTAACTTTGTTAGGGGATGGTATGCACAATACGAATACGGAAGAAGGTTCGATGCTTTGCATACAATTAGCTCTAGAAAGATTTGATGTTATAAGGAGACAAACTACCATACCCAGGAGACAAAGGCAGTCAGACAACGTTTGATGACCGCAGTGGAAGATCGTATTTTAAAGCTGTGAACTGTTCGGAACCGATTTACTACGAAAAGATGTTTGAAATGCAGTTGGAGTATGTTCATGGGACCAGAGTAAGCACGGATACCATTAGAAGGTGCTTTGCTGGACATTCGGACAAAATTATTACCATTGAAAGTCAGCAACAGGTCCACCACTATCTGTGCGGTGTCGGAGAGATAGAATAGCATTTGCAAGTTCATGTCAACTTGCATATTGATGACTGGGTTAAAGTTTTATTTACGGATGATTCTGAAAAATTTTCTGTATTTTGGATTGGCGTACTTGAGCTTATCGACAGCCATTTGAAAGATATGTTGCATGTAACATTCGGCACAATACATTATGCGGAGGATGATCTGTAATGGTGTGGACTAGCGCATATTTGGCCTCGTGTACGGAGTTTTACGTTACTGGTTTTGACAAAAAAAAGTACTGAATGCTACATTACCAACATCAGAGACCTTAACGTTGTCCCATTTACAAATAAATGGGTTTATCTTAATGCTGGATATTGCCAGATCACACACATCTCGAATAGCAAGCTGCTAGCATGCATTTCAAATCAATCTCTTAGAACATATCCAGGATATGATAGAACTAAAAGACTTATAGACTTAGAGAAAAGAGCAGCATCCACCACCAATTCCCCTAAATTAAATCTACAACTCTCTTATGCGTACATTGCCAGTCCTTTCACAAGATACCATACGACATCTAGTTACGAACATGGAAAGACCTTAATAAGCAACAATTCGTAGCTAGATTAGTCAACACAGAATTAAGGAACATTGTGACATACTGAATAATGGAATGATTTTCTAAGCAACACTTTTTAAATTGCGAAATCTCTATAAGTTTCTCCATTTTCGGATAATTATATCATAGGAGCTCAAAACGAATCATTGTGTTAATAGTTTCATTTCAAATGTAAATCTCAAATAAGTGTTGATGCGCTAATTTTGTTGGGTATATACAGTATATAGTAGTTATGTAAGGGTTTAGGTCCATGTTTTATAAGAAATTTATCCCTCCCTTTTAAGGAGGTTAGAGAGCTCGTATCCCCCTGAAGCTTGGTTCTCTCACTTTTGATGATGTATCCTCGTCGGGGACGAGGTTATGTATCCCTAGTCCGTCGGTAGGGTTTGCCGCCCCCTCTTAAAGTTGTTATTTTCAGAACCCCTTTAGGGGCTGTTAGATAGATTGTATCCCTTCAAATTTAATATACCTATAGGTGGTGGTGTCACCTCATCGTAGACGAGGTTATGTATTGCTGCACCCCCGTAGGGAGATACAGCCAGACTTAAGTTTTGGAATCCTCTTAGGGTGTCTCACAGAGTTTGTGTCCCACAACCGACATGGTATTTTTATTGCTGATGTTGTCACCTCATCGTAGACGATGTTACGTATTCCTGCACCTCCATATGGAGGTGCTGTTTTTCCAATTTGTGGCCATGGCTTTATATAGCGGTAGGTTTTTCGTACTCAGACCTTTTGAGGCGATGGGTTAAGATTTTTATGGTTCGGACCTTTTGATGTGAAGGGACGAACTCCATGTCATGTCATGTCGGCCATTGATTAGGGAATTTCCATTACATCGTTAGATTTTGACTTTTGAGACTTTAAATTAGGGGTCTGTAAGGTTGGCGAGATCATTTTTGATGGTTTATATCTAAGCTGGCATGAAATCCAAGTCATATCGGCAGTTGCCTTGGAAATTTCCCAAATGTCGTTAGATTTTGATGCTAGAAGTATCTGATTAGTGGTAAGGTCGGCAAGACCGTCTATAAGGTCTGTAAGACCGGTGGCTGAATTTTTGAACTTGAACTTAGTGGGTTTAACCCCCAATATGTTTTTTTTTTATTTTATAGGTATAGCTAGATGGAAATTTAGCAGCCGACATGCTTCTGAGAAGGAATCGGAGTCAAGGAAGGAGTTGGATCCTGAGTAGGCTCATGATGCGGATCACTAAACAATAGTCGGAGCCAGATCTGGGGTAAATCTTAAAATAAGTATATATAATAATCCAAATGGGGGTATCTTTCTCGATGTTTACGACCCCTTAGAACTTGATTTTGAGAATTTCAAATTCCTACGAGGTGTCTGAGAGATCCCGGATGGGGTCCCGAAAGAAAAGAAATAAAGTACAGAGTGCATAGCTGAGGAAGGAGACTGAATGTGAGATGAGCCAGAGTAGTGCGGTAATATAATCCGAAACTTGCTCTTGACTTGCATGGTGTTTGTTACATCAATGATGGGTGCTGAGATCGAATACAGTGGTTTCATCCCTAACAGTAGTAGTAGTAGTAGTAGTAGTAGTAGTAGTAGTAGTAGTAGTAGTAGTAGTAGTAGTAGTAGTAGTAAGTAGTTCAGTAGTAGTAGTAGTCAGCTCTATTTTCTTTAGCTGGGCTCGTGAAGGATCCAAGTGTGCGTGCGTGCCCACAGGCACGAACCGAAGCATGCTCCCGCAGGCGCAATATTGACGCGCGAACGCATAAATATACTCGCATTGAATTGTAGTTCTGACGTTTTTTCCATAACGTAATACAACATATTTCGTTTTCTACGCTTCGACAGTACATAAATAAATATATCTTCCTTTAAACTATGACTTTAAAAATTTGTATACTCCATTTTCTTTTCAAACATGTACATTTTTATATATTTTAATTTGTTTTCATATAACACCGTTTTCGCTAAACACTTTAGACACTTGAACTAGTGTACTATTTTGGTAATATCATGCGATTTTTACATTTACATTAATAATCTCAATCTTCGAGTTTTCTTTTGTAGACCGTAAAACTAATATTCTTTTATTTCACATTGCAAGTTGTGGTTTATTCCTGTTTTCATATAGGGCAGAATTTTATATATTTATTTTATAACGCTTTATTATATTATTTGATTAAAAAATAACTACTCTCTATTCAGAAAATATAATTTCACTATTAAACATTGTATGATTTTTTTATTAAAAATATATTATTTATTAAGTGTAAATCATTAATGCAGTAGCGCAAACACTCTATCCCAACCGATCCCATCCGGCCATGCGCTATTACATTACTGCTTTCAGTGTTTAGATAATAAATGATGTACTTTATCTGACCCTTAAGCAGTAAAACAACAGCGCAAATAATGGCAAAATGGGAGGCGTAGGGATGGGGTGTTGCTTTACTGCTTACTGCTTTATTGCTCTTTAAGTATATTACCCCGCATTTTGTTAAACATAAGTGAAATAACTTACACATTACATAATCACTTAAATTAATTTGCAATATTTTAATAAAAACTTTTTTTCTGATATATTTGAATAATAATTATATATATATATAATATATATTATTAATATAATATATAATTTATAAAAAATTACTTATATGTTAATATTTCAAAATATATTGATTTATATATGTATTAAATTTTATAATAGATCGCATATTTTATAAATAATATATATATATATTAGTATATATATTATATTTTCTCATAAGGGAGCCATAAAAAATAAAGCTTTCATTTATAAAGTCATTTATAACATAGCTTTAAACTATATAATCATTAACATACAAATTCTTAACATCGGAAATATTTAGAGGTTTAATAAAACATAAATTGCTTTTAAACTATGCGAAATGTAAATATATGAAATAACGCATGGTATTATATATATAATATATATAATATAATATTATATATATATTATATTAGTATAAATTATTTATAATATTATATATATATATATAATTATATAAATATAATAATTATTTAATTATAATATAATATATAATATATAATATAATTTAATAATAATAGATTTTATATTTATTATATAATAATATATGAAATAATATAGGTTATAATTGTAGAATAATATATAGTTATATACAATATTAAATATTATATAATAAATAAAGTATAGTATAATAAAAATTAATATATTTATTAATTATATATTATATGATTATATTATATATTATATATATATAATATATATGAATAAACTCATATGGAGTTATTGAACATCTTACCAATGCTTATAAGTGATATATTATAATATAGGTATAGCTATAAACATATCATATATATTAGAATTTTGAGGTTTAACAGGAAAGCATAAAGCTTTTATGTAATTTGCATTATATTTTAAAAAAGAAATTGCATAATGTTTACTCTATATGAAATTTTAATTGCAAGAAATCGAGAAAATAAACAACCCCGTTTCTATCCCTATTTACAACTACCCAGTGTTTTTCTGTAATAATGTGACGAGTCGAAGTTAAAAACAAAACCAGTATTCTTCTCTGGTTTCACTAACCCGATTTCATTAATTGCGGAGACTACTGTAAATCTTAATTCGTTTTTAAACAGTTTTTATTTCTTTTTCATTCATCTTTAATAATTCAAGAATTCATTACGCATTTTATTAATCTCAATGAGTTGAAGATGGTTCATATACAATAAGACTGTGATTGGAGATTGCAAACTTTCTTCAAAGGTGAGCCTTAACCTTAATATTCCTTTTCTTAAGATGATCAAATGATTTGTGCTATATGCGGAAAGATCAAATGTGTGATCGTACGCGTATAAATGACAATTCTCAGCATAAGCCTCGAGATCGAGATCTATTCCACTATCGTTGCATGAACAGTATTGGCTACTAAATCGTAAAAAGGTCTTGAGCAGAAAAATTGTGATCCTTTATACATCATTTTATAATCACGATATGAAGTTATGTCAATTTATTTGATAATCGCGACTTTTTCGTGTAATATATTTATTGCTAATAATTAATAATTATATTACACAAGTTCTAAATCATTTTTGACAATTTATTCATAGTTAATGAATAAATTTTAGTTATTGTATTATACTCGTTGATAATCACTTTTGCTTGTCTTGGGGGTATAAAAGCTTGCGTCCGACCGATGGGCTTTATTCCTTCTCATAGTTATTTGACAAGCACTGTCCCTTGTTATCTCTACTAGCTTGCTTTGTTCTTCCGACGAGTTTGCTCAACACAGACCTTCGAGGTTTCCACAAGAATTATTAAAGGTGATGTCGAGTAAATAATATTTTTGATCGCTTTCATTCCTTAAATGGAGCATCCCCGTTAGGATAAGTGCTTCTCAAAAGAGTAGCTCAGCTCCAGTAGGGTCTTTTAATTTTTTTTTTATTTGGGAAAAGACGGGAAAGGCATATCTTCTTTTCTGTGATGGTTATTTTTTTATATTTTACTATAGTGATATTATAATTGACGAGACCTGGGCCTGGATAGGAATGTTTCTTTTTGGTCCTCTTTTTTTCCAGAGATAGAATTCTAGAATTTTTTTTAGTTCAACCCTTCCATTTTCAGCATATCTTGGGATATATGTGGTTTCAACACCTGTTTTCTCTACTTAGATAAAATTCTGATAATTTGGTCTTCCAATTGTTTTTCAGAGTTTCTGGATATTTGTGGGTAATTGGATAATACTTACAAAACCCTCGTGAGTACGGTCATGAAACAATTGAAAGATTAGAATTTTTGTTGGTTTCACAAAAATCATCCGTATTTGACCTCCACGATTTCCAAGGCTTCATTTATATTCTGAACACCTTGAAATTTTAGGGTCATATGTGATTTTGTACAAGATCGAAAAAATGATGCCTTCTCTCTAAACGGCCCATTAGGAACATCAAATAGAAGTCGTGTAAGCTGTTACGACTTAGATTTTTTTTTGAATGTCCTCTGTCAAACTTTCTCACTCTCCTATTATTCCTAATTAACTATTGTTTAAATCTTTACAAACCAGTTTAAATAATATTACCATTGTTAACAAAAAAAAGATTTCGTTGTCAACCTTTTTTGTTTCTCTTTTTTAAACACATACTAAAGTAGTCCTCTATTGCAATATCACACTGTAAAAAATTGAGAATATTGTATTCGATTATATCGACAAAATATCGATTAATCTTTGAGTTATATTTAGCATTGAAAATTATCGTCAATAGACATTATATGTCAATCCCCACTAATTGAAATCGCAGTTAAAATTTATTTGTCAGACAGTAATAATAATAATAATATTGTTGGGTTGAGTCATTTTAAAATTGATCTTGCTTTTTATTGAATATAATGGTAATTATATTGATGATAACGTTTAATTATTTCAATATAATGATCTTATATAAATTATTATTATAATTATTATATAATATATTATAATAGATATATAATTTTAAGTATATATATAATATATATTAATTAATATTATATATAATGTATAATATATTATAATATATTATATATATTATATATATTTATGGGTACATTATATAATATATTGAAATTAAATTTAACAGTTATCCATCATATTAATTGAAGTAACCATTAGTATTCAAAAAAAGCAAGATCAATATATTTAAATGTAACTCAAACCCCAACAGATATTAGTTATTACGTCTGACAATAAATTGTTAACTGCGATTTCGATTAGTGTGGGTTAATTGACAATATATTAATATATATTAACAATTAGTTATTAGTATATATATTATATATATATAATATCAATATATATAATAATATATATTTAATAATGAAATAAAGAAAAAAAATATATTATGATATATATTATATATATATGATATATATGAGTTATATATTAATATTATAGAAATTTTATATAATATATATAGATATAATTATAAAATATAATATTGTTAATTATACTAATTAATATATATATATATATATTATAATGTACTATATATATATTTATATATATAATATATATCAATATATAAATATATATAATTATAATAGTATATTATATATATATATATATATATATTATATACTAATATTTATTTTAAAATTATAAATATTTTTTGCCTATTCAAACAAAAAATTTTACCTAATGAAAGAAAATTTTCTCTTAACTGTCTTACATATTAAAGAAAGCTAATCCACTTGATAAGTGACTTATGATTATATAAGATATGTTGAATCCGAAGAACGAAATTCTCGTTAATAAAATGAGTTCCGCTCGCCATGGTTTGAAATTTTCATTGAAATAGTACAATCGTTTTTAAATAATAAAATATTAATTTGGAATATGATGGTTTTCTTCTAATAATATTAATAGGAATTAATAGATGGTAATATTCTTAATAATAGTTATTTTTTTATTATGATATATATATATATGGCTATATATATGATAATATATTTTTAAACCGGGAAAAGAAAATATGTGATAAGAAAGTAAATTCATGCTTTCTTCTATTGTCTATACGGAAAATTTCTTTCGGTATAGAGTTCCCCTGCCAGAAAAATTTTGTCTTATGGTTTAAGAAATAATAAGGATAAGGATTATGTAGTATTATTCTAGAATAAATCTCATTGAAAAGGGTTGGAAATGGCATGATGTAAACTTCATAGAGGGTTTCTTCTGAGAAGGGAATAATTGTGGAAAATATATAGGGATGATTTCCTTGAATATATGACCAAGAGAAAGTTAGAAATTGGTAGAAAGTTTCACGGTTATGGGGGAGTATGGGTTGGATTCTGGGACATGAGATTGAAAAACTACAATTTGTGAATTAAAAGAAAGTAAGGTTTGACTTCCTGCTTTAAGAGTATAGGGTGATTTATAAGGATAAGGATTATAATTGCAATGAGTGGTGTAGCTTATTTGCAGAATTGAGAATAGAGTACAAGCATTATAGATTACCCTTGGTAACTGGGTTAAGGAGGAACCAAATGTAAATAGAATTTAATTGTTGTATATGTCATAGGGACTATCTTTGAAAAAAATGGAATGATCGATAGGATGTAGGGATTATCTTCGGGAATAAAGGACCAAGAAAAGGATTGGAACTTGTAGAAAGTTTCATGAGAGCGTGATATTATAGGTTCAAAAATGTAGAGTAGTTGGAGTAAGAAGTTATAATCTTAGGGGGAAAACAGTGGAGAGTTTCGTTTAAGGAGGAATCAAATGCATAATGAGAAACTAGATGCTAACAATTGTCTTTGTACATAGATTACTGTAAGTATGTTTTTTAAAGTGTAAGATGTATGCAATAGCATTGATAATTTGTGTGCATTTGAATTCTTGATATGTTTTGTAAAAATGGGAGGCAAAGAGAATGTGGTTTAATAACTGTGTTTAGTGAAAATACTTGAGTGCTGAGGGATTGAAATTTAGGTGAAAATCTGTCTTCGTGTTTGACATTACAAAATTGAAATGACTGCGAAATCTAATTCCATATCAAAAATATATTCTAACTTCAATTTGAAATAAACTGAAAATAATATAGATAGTGACCCAAAAATAAGTGGGATTTTGATGTTACTAATAATAAAAAATATTAAAAATTTTAAAAAATATGGGGAAGAAACATTATCTTTGTTCTATTTTTCTTTAAAATTTTCTTATGTGTTTAGGTTGTTAAAACTGTAAGCAGTTTTCTTTAACATTTAGAAAATAGGTGGATGAGGAATTTGGATAGGGCGGTCTACTT
>JABUQX010014591.1:27500-74627 GCA_015478945.1 Trachelipus rathkii
TATATATATATATAATACAAGAGATGCTTAAAGTTTGTTCCAAATTATAAAAATAACTCATCACTTTCACTTTGTCACTTTCAAACTCAGTCCCATCATCTTCAGTGCCTTAATGTGGAGGAATAAGATTCGATGCAATATTACACTTTATTTCTCCAGTATCCTGGTCTTGGCAGCTTGTACTTCACTCATTAACTACTACACTCCGAGTTTGAAGTGAGGATGCAGGACTGTTGCCATAAGCAAATCAAAATCATCAAAGATACTGCCTGACCTTCGGTTCAAAGCCTTTTCTTTTCCTTTGGTTGCCTTAGCAAGTAGTTGACTAAGTTTTTGGCATAGTTAAATTTTTCCACCTCTCGTTGCATTTCCCCAATCTTGTCCTTGAGGAGGAAAATATTAGGCAATAGGACTCCCGCGTACGCATTCTTCTCTTCCTGCAACATATATCAAGCCTAACAGCAATAGGCGTCATTATTTTGATGTACTCCGCAATTACCTTCTTATCCCTTATCACTTTTATTAAATACTGGAAGACAAGGCTTTTTGCTCCATACAAATGTTGTTGATTTGTGTCATGCGGCCATCAAAGTTCTTAAGCAGGTCTTTTATAAAATCGTATAGGGAGTTCCAGCGAGTAGCACTTGGTGTTTTAAGTTTTGTTCCCAATTCCTTTTTTAATTCTCGCAGCAGTTTGTAGGTTGTCCTGTTTGGGCTTCCACAATTCCTTGCCTTTTGTAAGTGTTTATTTAAATGATCCTGACACCAGAGACCAGCCAGGAAATTTGAAACATCCTTAGTAGCCAAGATGCTTAATGTGTAGAATGCAACGGCGATTTTTAGTTAGGTTAAGTGCATCATGTTCTTCAAGCAATTTTCTAGCTGGAGAGGTTTTGTCTGCAGAACCTCTGTGTCACTAATTTGCTCCATCTCTTCACGCGTAACCACTATCTCTGCAATCGGTACCTGTTATTCTTCCTCTTCTTCACCCGTTTCTGCATGAGCATCCACCTGAAAGGCTGACAGAAATTTTCACCGTTATCTGTTGAATCAGACAACTGAAGATGATATTTTTTTTATATTTAGTTGTTTCCTTATTAATTTGGAGTTATAATTTTTTTCAGCATTATGTTATTATTTCATATTTATTTTTAGTGACCTTATGCTCAATGCCAAATTGTTGATGATTATCCGTAATATTGTTGGCTAGGACTGTGCTGGTCTGAGAAACAGATAACTCTCTACAGGCAAGGACAGCCTTCTCTCTCTTCAAAGTATTTAAATTAATCCAGTGAACCATCCCCAAAAAACTTTTGTTTGTTGTTCCCAGTCCAGCTGTCTGAGGTTGTGGCTACATAACTGACCTTACTGATAATGTTGGATAAATTAGCCTTAACTATTATGCATATGACATCAAGATCCCTCATCACTTTCTTCTGGAGGGGAGGTGGAAATCAGAGTTCAGGTAGGACAGGAATTCGACAAAGAACTCAGACTCCACAATGTGAATAGGCCCAATGTCATGTTGCAGAAATCTAGAAGCAAAAATATTTGATGAGAAATGATATTAAGGACAAATGAAACTTGGTATTTCAAATTTGAAAATTTTTGAATGGACTGTATTCTGTTAGTTTTTTAACCTGTTAGTTGTGACATCACTTATTGTTAACTTGTACTTAAAATAAAACACTTACTTCTAAAGCAACTCAAGAGCTCTATTATGTTTAAATATTTTCGACATAGACTGGAGAATGATGGTCTGACGCTTTTTGCTGGTTGTCTCACTGTCTATTGAGCAGCTCCAGCCCCATTTTGACCCTCCTTCAATTGCAGTACACAGCTCCTAGTGCAAAGAAGGATGTTTCTAAAAAAAGTTACAAAACTGAAATCCTTATTCATGTAAATAAATATGTGAAATATTTAATGGTTAATTTTTAAAATTAAAAAGAAATAAATCAAATAAAAAGTTATCGGTCGTAAGTTACGATCAGCAGTGCGGTCAAGCATGTGTTTGATTTAATGTCAAGCTGAAGGATTTTTTTTTTACATTGGGAGCATTCAATATTTCCCTTGTAAATCAACTCTATTTCCTCAATATACTCCTTCTTGCTCCTTTGACAGACCCAAAGTCTTGATAAGATGGGGCAGTAAGGTTTGCTCCAAGTCATCTTGGCTGCTTTTTTTTCATTGGAAGTACAGGCAGCATCACACTCAATATTTCAAGAGGTACACTTCAAACGACTTTCACCGTTTGCAGTTCTTTTTTTTAAGCACTTATTCATATCAGTTTTATCCCAATTTAAACACAAAAAGCACTAAAAAGGTTAACCGCCAATCAACCAAGAACGGCTATAAAAGAAATTGGCTAAATAATAATAATTAATAATAATAGTATAATATTATTTATTATTATTATTATATTTATTATTATATCTTTATTAATTATTATTATTATTATTATTATTATTATTATATTATTATTATATTATTATTATATATTATTATATTATATTTATTTTATTATATTGCCTTATTATTATTATATTTATTAATATTATTATATTATATCTTATTATTATTATTATTATTATATATATTATAATATATATATATATATATATATTTATATATATATATATTATATATATATTATTATATCATATATATATATATATATTATAATTATATATATATATAAGCGCAAATTACTTAGACAAGCGCAAACGCCAATTATTTAGATAGAGTGCCAATTTGCACTTCTGCGCCTTAAAAAAGTGTTGACGCAAATGCCAAAAGCACACATTTTTAGAAATTTCGCGCAAACGCAAAGGCGTACATTTTTCCCTAAAGCGCAAATTGCGCTTTTGCACGAAGGGCCCACCTCTGATATATATATATATATATATATAGTATATATATATATATATATATATATTATATATATATATTTAAAGATTGTATATATTTACATGCATAGATCAAATATTTAACTTATATTGATATGCAGAATAATTTTCAAATATATAGGTTATATATATATTATATATATATATATATACAATATATAATATTATATATATTATATATATATATATATATGTATATAATAATAATAAAAAATATATTTTTTTTAATTTTTAAGATATGTAGTGTTATAAGATTTGTTATATAATTATATTTTGTTTATTTTATTTATTACCTATTTCTATATTAATATTGTGTTTCAAAAAAATTTGCATTTTTTTTTTTAATGATTCATGAAAAATCGAAATTTTAAGTACATCTATACTTAATCGTTTATTCTCACATTTAGAGTTTCCTTAAAGTATTTAGAATACATGAAAATAATAAAAATCTCGATAATTTTAATATTTTTAAAAATTTTTTTGAAAAATTCCACTTTTCAAAAAATTGAATTCGGGGAAAAACCGGTCCAGTGGCGTAGGGGAAAGCCGGTCATTAAATATTATTTTTGTTTTGGCTTTATTAAAACTTAATTATAATTTTAAATGTTAAAATATAGTCTATTTAATGTTATAAAATTAATTTGGATAGAAAAAACCCAAGTGTAAGTTATATTTTATTAAAACATTTTGCAAACGTTGTTTTTTACAAAAATTTTGAAATTTATTTTCATTTTTTTATGCTAAAATAAAGCATTGAAAAAAAGAATATGACAATAATTTTTAATAATTTCTAATAATAATAATAATATTCAACTTTTTAACAAAAGGCACTTTATATTACGAGTAGCCGATGTACGCACATTTCACGTGAACTTACTTTTCTACCAAAAAATTTCCACTATTATAATTTTAACTTATGAGAATCAATTTTTAATTTAAATTTTCTTAAATAATTTGAATCAACTAAAAAAAAATAAAATTTTAGAATTTAAACTATTCGAACTTATTAACAAAATAGGCACTTTTTTTTTTTTTTTCTTATTATATGAGTATGTACGCACCCATTTCACTGTGAACTTTTTTTTTATCTTACACTAGTATAGAAGAAAGATAGGGATAGAAAACATTAAACAAATGTCTTATAGTCTACCATACATAAAGCGGGCTTTCATCAAATGAAAGTGCGCTAACCTCCTTGGTTCTCCTACTGACAAATCTTTCTGGCTTCTTGCAAAAACATCTCAACAACTTCTGTAAATCTGCTCTTCCTCCTCTTATTCGCTCTGATGGTTCTTTTGCTAATTCTCCAAACTGATAAAGGGCCAATCTCTCGGCCTCCTATTTTCCTCTAACTCAACCCTGGGAGATGCTGGCATTCCTCATCCTCCTCCTTCTCCTCTCAGGATCGTGTCCTATGCCTTTGCTGTGATTACATTGGTCGGGTGCATGGGCTCCTGAAATCTACGAACTTACGGAAGGCGGGGTGGCCCGGTGGCATTTCCTCCCCAGTTTTGAAGGGAGGTGCTTGTCGTGCTACCCCGCCTCGTTCAACTATATTCTATATCTCTCAATACTAACACAACTTTCCCTCAGTGTTGGAAGCACGCACATGTCCAACCTATTCCGAAAAAAAGAAGCCGCTCTGATCCTTCTAACTATCGCCCTATAGCTCTTACTTGTTATTCTATCTAAGATCTTTTTTGAAACTCTTCTCAACTCTCATTTCTTAGATCATCTGGAATCTCATTTCACTTCTTTCCGATCGCCGTACGGCTTTCGGCGGCTCGAGGTCTACTGGCGATATACTTTCCTATCTTACTGATTTATGGTTTTCCGCCCTTAGGAACTACGGGGAGACTTGCGGGTGGCGCGTTTGACATATCAAAAGCATTTGACGGGGTATTATGGCACGCGTCACTTGCTCTCCAAGCTCCCCTCCTTTGGGTTTCCTCCTCTTTGCTTACTTATGCCTAGTTTTCTTTCAAATCGCTCAATATCGGCTGTTGTTGATGGGGCGACTTCTTCCTTCTTTTTCCTTTGAGTGGTGTTCCTCAGGGTTCTGTCTTATCTTCTACTTTATTCCTACTTTTCATTAATGATCTTCTCACCTGCACATCTAACTCTATTCACTCATATGCCGATGACTCGACCCTTCATTCTTCAACTCATTTCAATTCTGCTCCCTCTTTTACTTCTAGAATTGCCTCTCGTCTTAATCTTTCCGATTCTATTCTCGCTGATCTGGATAGAATTTCCGGGTGGGGTCGTCTGAACCTTGTGAAATTCAATTCTTTAAAAACTCAACTTCTACAAATCTCCCTCTCTAAGACACCTTCAACTTTCCTATCTCTTTCGACGGTTCTCTTGTCTCTCCTGTTGACAATATAAACATCCTTGGCCTTAACAAAAACAAAAAATGTCTTGGAAACCTCACATCACAACGGTTGCTAGGGCGGCCTCAAAGAAACTGGGAGTTCTGTTTAGACTGAGAGACTTTTTTTCCTCTTTTCAGTTGCTCCAGCTATACAAGGGCCTCATCCGCCCTTGTATGGAGTACTGCTCTCATATCTGGGGGGGGGGCTCTGGTTTCACCCTGCTTTTGGACAGGGTCGAGTCAAAGGCCAAAAGGCTTATAAAATTTTGTAATTTGTTCCAGTTCCTTCGACCCTCTATCTTTGTGGCACGATGTTGGTGCTTTATCTCTTTTCTATAGGTACCGCAGCGGCAGGTGCTCGAGAGAGCTTATCACTCGCGTACCTCCACCTTTGCATCGCCCTCGTAGAACTAGGGGTGCTGTGTCTGCACATGAGTTTTGTGTTGATGTAGGTAACTCCAGGCTAGTTCGCTGCGGTGCTTCCTTCTTTTCTGCCACATCTGTTATGTTTAATTCTCTTCCATCTTCTGTGTTTCCTGCTGAATTTAATCTCCCCCACTTTAAAGCCTGCGTCTGTGCTCATCTGTGTAATTTAATTTAGTTGTTGACTTCTGAGGCGTGTAACACTCCCTCCTTGAATAGGGCTCTGCCCGTGAGTGGTGGTGACAACTAAAAAAAAAAAAAAAAAATCTGACATCGCTAATATTGGCGAACCTGAAGGGGAACCAAAATTCATTAAAGAAAAATCTGTTGTGCATGGAACAGCAGCGTTGGTAACAACCCTAGCGGGCTGTTGTTGCGCTCACATTAGGACACCGTTGTGGCTGTTGTTGCGTTCTACATTAGGACATCGAGCTAAAACTGGGTCTCTGATATCTCTTTTCTTTTTCCCTAATACACTGTAACATTCCGATTTGCGTCGGCGGAAGCAACGCATTCACATCTTCCATATCATCACCCACATTCACCAAATCCTGCGCTCCTGCGCAACCCTCTCCCCATCATCACCACCATTCTTGCCCCATTCAAACTCCGCAACTCTGAAAATCTGTTATAAAGCTGCATTATGGTTAGGCAAGAATTTATTTCAATTATTTCAAAAATATGTCAAATATATCAGTAATAAATATAATGGAAAAAAATGATGACAAGAAAGAGAAGTGGTTGCGAAAGAGAAGGTGAAGTTTGGTTGTAGCAAGCAGAGTCTAAATTCAGAAACTTGAAAAAAAAAATTTAATATTTGCAATTTTAATATTCTGAGCAGAGATCACGAGTTAGTTTGCTCTGGTACACGTTATCTACCACTACTATGACTATGACTACTGGAATGGTACTTTTGATCTACTGGTCTAACTCTACTACCACTATTCCAAACATTCAAAAATCAGACATACCTGTTCCTTCAGGAACCGGATCATTCGCGTCCCTGTTCGGGCGCCACTAAATTTAAGATTTTGTTAGGGAGGGTAACGTTACACTCGATGAATCAGTGACCCACAAGGGAAAGTTAATGCGCTCCAAACTAAGTTCAAAAACTAAGAAGGACAGTTATAAATCTAGGATAAATTGGTTAGTCGGTTAGTATATAAGACTATAAGACTATGGTTTACTGTTAGTTTGGTTAATTGCGTTAGCATTAGATATTTCTAAGTTAATGAGTATTCTTACCAGAGCTAACTAAATCAATTTCCCAGCAACAGTCTCTTCTACATATCAGTAACTTCTTTGAATCTACTCCTTGAATAATTACTGAAGAACCCCTCCTTGAATAGTTATAGGAGTTCAGTTTTAATTAAGGGAACAAAACGCTTCCTTTTCTAAATTTATTGTCTTTAAATATAAATTAAGGGAGGGAAACTATTTACAAAGCATCGACCTTACAAGGTCTGCAAATTCATGGTTTGTATTGAATGTCAATTACAAACGGAACTGTATGTTCGGTTTCTGAATTATTATTTACATAAAATTGGTGCAAATAATAATGGAACATGAGTTAGATGTATGTGTGTAGAATAAGGATGCAAAAATATGAACCTCTTACTACTAAACTTTGGTTTGTTGGTTCCTTTGTTTCCTTGTGGTTCTTGTTGGTGATGGGTCCTTTCGGATCTATCTCAAGATGATCTGATAAATTGAGAGGACCCAAAGTATAAAGAATCCAAGATTGGCACAAAACGTGAGCCTAAGATTGGCAAAAGGCAGGTGAACAGCCCTAAATTGGCAGGCAAGTGAACAGCCCTAAATTGGCAATTGCTCCCAACGTATGCACCTGTAAATAGAGTAGGCAAGATATAAGTAAGCTCCATAGCTATAAACACAGTGAGTGAAGAATACATAGTAATAAATTAAGTAAGTAAATAATAAATTATTGATAATGCAGAATAAGATTTACTATTGAAATAAATGCTTACACTAGGGGAGTTGATCCCTCTGCAAGGGCACTGTAACGGCGGAATTGCGAGCCTGCGTCTGAAGGATGAATTCTGATAAATCAAAAATTGGATTAACGCTCATATACCAATGGAGCTGATCACACATCCATTAAGAATAAAGCTATAACCATGATAACAAATGTCCAACTCAATTCTAACTTCCACAGATGTGTGATTCCTCTGGTCTGTAAGATGGAATGGTGGTGGGCCTTGTTTGGAATTGGTCCACTTCAAAAATCAGAAAAAGTATTTAATCAAATTGCTTACTACTAGCTTATAAAACCTAAAAACAGATCATTAGCAGGATGGGAAAAGAGCACATGATTATAAGCACATAAATAAATGTTTATGGAAATAATACATATATAAAATATATATTCTATTAATGATATACTCAGAAATATATATTAGGGTGGAGTTGGAGCCACTGCGAACAGCAACCCAAACACTGTAATAGTCAAGTTTAGCGTAGCCTAAAAAAATCTTTTTTTTTAAATAATTGATGCTTTGATATGGGTATGAAGCAACACTGTCACATGCTGTTAATAAAAAATTGTCACAATTACGATATATTTTTATAAGCAACGTTATTCAGTGTTTTCACATATTATTTCTTTTTATGTTAAAAAAATCAGTAGGATTATGATGTTTTGTTAAGTAGACAAATTTACTGTGTATATGTAACAAAACTTATTATAACCTAAACTTAATGGGTCCTAAACTGAATTTAAACATGAAAAAAAAGAATTCGATAGAGGGAATATATTTATGTATGAGAGAGATTTGGCAGAGCTTTATTAGCCTTCTTACATAGGGACGAAAGATATTTAGAAGGAAAAAAATGATTATCAGAAAAAATATTGATATTTCATCAGATTACGCTAATCTCAACTATTACTATAATTTATCTAAAGAAGTAACCAAAGAATGAAAACTAACATCCTGTTGTTTGGTTTTCATAGAAACTGACTCAACAAATTCTTCCATAATACACGTATTCTCATCAACTCGAATCAATGATGTTAGTGCTTTCATCAATAGCCCTTAAAAATTCCAGAAAAGACTTGAGTTTTATCTTTAAGTTGTGAAAATCAAATTTTCAGAAATATTCATAGTGTGCTGTGCAAAAGTATTCCTTGACAAGGGTATATCTGAAAGTAATTTATGCTTTTCAGGACATATTTTCCCAAAGCCTTCAATATACAATTTTTAATAAATGCACCTTCAGAAAAGGGTTTTGATTAAGTGACTTTCATTCGTTATTACATAGCTAGCTCCTACTGTAGCATCACTATTGTTATTTATGTTTTTAAAAACTGAATGCCTATTCTCCAAGTCAGCAATTAATTTGGAAATTAATTCTTCAGGAAGTTTTCCATCATAACGTTAATATTTCCTTCATGATTAGTTTTTTAGTCTTTGAACATGTACTCTTTCACAACCACAATTTGTTTGTTGCATATCAATCACATAGGCTTACCATTCAGTTTGATGCAAAAATATAAATCTCCATGGTTTGTTCACTGTTCTGCATTCACTTTCAATTTTTCTTTGTTTTGACATATTGGGGTATATGGTTAAAGAGAAATTTATAATATTTTTCATGAGGATGAAATGAAATATACCTAAGCTTTACATAATCACTGCACGTCTCAATAACAAGAAAAAACTGAACCATAAGGCTAGTGTTGTAGGCGCTAGAGGGGTGACTCAATGCATCTGAGTTGCCAGATAGTACAATTTCTATCTTCAAAAATTGAAATTAACCAAAATTAAAAAATAGCTCCTACAGTAATGATTTTTTTATTATTATTCTTAATTATAATTTTTATAAACCATGTGCCGGATTTTGATGACATGAAACATATTCAATGTTTTTAAAAATCCTTTTTCTACTAACATGAACATCATCCCTGAAGAACTTCAACTCTTAAGTTATAGAAATTGTGTGATTTAGCTCTCAAGAATAAGTTTTTAGAAGTAGATATCAAAACATTTTATAAATATTTGGGACCTAAATATGTAAAGTTGAAGATTCTCGCTGCCAAGATAATGTCAAAGTTTAGTATTTCATATGTTTGTGAACAATATTTTTCTCAAGTGAATATTAACGTTAAAATATAATTCAAGACTGAATGACACTCATCTGAATGCTAGCCTATCTACAGACTTTAATATTTTGGTGGAAAAGAAAAGGCATCAAGTTTCGGGAGGCTGTAGTAATAGTAAATGCTAAGGTAAAAATAAAGTAATTTTTCTCTGTTACTATAAAATTAGAAATACCTATCTGAAAATATATTTATCAAATCAAAATTTAAACTATGTATATACACTATTAAGAACTGTATGACTATAATTTCATATTTTTTTTTATTTCTATTGAACGAAATTTACGTAAGCTCTAATCCGGGCCTCAAAATATACCTAATGTTGCATTGTGGACCTGAAACACAAGTTTGACATCCCTGATCTATATACTTGACATAATCTTCCACACAGCTATAAAAACCTCTTTGATAGCACTCCACTTTAACCTCTTTTGTTTTTAAAATTTTTGATATTTTTTTTTCCCTGAGCAAGATTTCTTAGAGGGAGTACATTATTTTCTCTCTAACAAGGTTCTAAGAAGTTGAGTGATCTGAGGGAGGTGGCTTCGGAACTACTACTTCTTACCATCACAGTTTCTAGCTCTGTATAGGAGCGTTGTTTGCCTTCTGTGTTTAATATACTATGTATTTGGGGTGGTTCCACACATACTTATTAAATTGTCAACTTTTTTACTCTCACTAACACTCCAATCTCTCTAGGCGTAGAAATGTTGCTTTACTGTTCTTTTACTATTGCTATTACAATGGCCATTGCTCTTCTGAATTTACCAGTCATATACCTCCCTCTTTAAGGAGACCTCCTGCGACTCGTCTTTTAAACACTCTTATTTGCTTTAACATCTTAATAGGAATTTTCTAGCTCGAAGGAAAAAAATTATTTAAAGTTATGTTTTTGATTATTGAACTCGTATTTTGATGTTACAAATTTTTTTATAAATGAGTTATCAATATTTTCCTCCTATTTATTTACTATATTTACTATACTGATACAATTAGGATGTATTAGCTTTATGGTTTCATTTAAAGCTTCTTTTTTTATTATTACCTTTTATTAGAAAAATAAAAAATAAAATAATTTTTGTTTTAAACTAGTGTTGCACCGATACCGAAATTTTAGTCTGACACCGGTACAAGTACCCACAATGTTTTCAATAACAATACCGAAAATTTTGCTGATACTCGATACTTTTATTCCTATAAATATAGCATTATATATATATATATATATATATATATATTATATATATATATATATATATATATATATATATATAATATCAAAACAACGGTTAACGAAACCATACTATTCTCTACAGCAGTGGTGCCCAACCTTTACCCTTTCTCGAGCAAATTAAGAATTTAAAAATTTTAGGCGAGCCACACACATAGGACAACAGCCACTAATAAGCATTATATATATATATATATATATATATATATATATATATATATATATATATATATATATATATATATATATATATATATATAATGCTACCACTTACAGGCAGGGCCCTTTTCGAAAGAAGAGGGCAAAACAAAAAAAGAAAAAAACAAAACAAAAAAGGAAAGTAAACCCACCCAGTCCCTTGATTTAAAGAGAGGAAGATTGAATACTGAAGGAAAAATAGATTAAGGCAAGGAGTTCCACAAAACAGATTTGCCTGGAAAGAAGGAGGCACCACAATGAGTAATCCTTGAGTCTCCAATATTCATGTGAGTGTAAGCTACCTCTTATGTTGCGAGGGCGACTCGGTGTTGGAGGAATGTGAGAGGTTAATTTTCGTGAGCACCTGCCGTTGTAATACCTATAGAAAAGAGATAGGGCGCCAATGTCACATTGCAGATAAAGAGGGTCAAAGGAATCAGAAAATATTGGACAGTTTATAAGTCTCTTAGCTTTAGCCTCAACACTATCCAAAAGGAGGGTGGAACTGGATTCACCCCAAATGTGAGAACATTATTTCATACAGGGGCGAATAAGATAAGACCCTTGTATAACTGAAGTAACTGAGCAGAAGAAGAAAAAAAATAACTCAATTTGAACATAATTCCCATCTTCTTTGAGTCCATTTTAGCAACCTATGTGATATGAGGTCTCCAAGACAATTCACTATTTATGTTCAGTATAAGAATGTTTGTTGTTTTACAGATGCGACATTAGAGCCGTCGAAGGGGATAGGAAAGTTGAGAGATGTTTTAGAGAGGGAGATGTGAAGAAGTTAAGTATTTAAAGAGTTGAACTTCACAAGATTGCAGTTACTTCACTGAAAAATCCCTCCCAGATCAGCAATAATTGAATCTGATAGCTGTAGTCGAGAGGCAACTCAAGATACAAACGAAGGAGCAAATTTGAAATGAGTGGAGGAATGGAGAGTTGAGTCGTCGGTATAAGAGTAAACAGAGTTAGAAGTCCAGCTAAGAAGATAGTTGAAGAAAAGTAGGAATAAAGTTGGAGATAAAACAGAACCCTGAGGAATACCACAATTAATATGAAAGGAGGAAGAGGTTGCTTCATAAACAAGAGCTAAAATGGAACGATCTGAAAGAAAACTAGACACGAGTAAGCAAAGAGATGGAGGAAATCCAAAGGAAGGTAGCTTAGAGAATAGCACTGCATGCCATACCATGTCAAAAACCTTAGATATGTCAAGCGCTACAACACAAGACTCCCCATAGTCCCTAATGGCAGAAGACCATAGATCAGTGATATATATATATATATATATATTATATAGGTATATTATATATATATATATATAATAATATATACTATATTATTATATATCTTATATATATATATATATATATATATATATATATATATATATATATACTGGTATATATATAATATATATTATATATATATATATATATATATATAATAAATATAATATATATATATATATATATATATATATATATATATATATATATATATATATATATATATATATATATATATATATATATATTCAATATATATAATATATCGATATATATAATATTTATATAATTATATTTATATATATATATATAATATATATATATATATATATTTATTATATATATATTTATATATATTTATATTTATATATATATATATATATATATATATATACGGGTGTCTCAAAAAAATGTACTAACACATTGACTGCTCAGAACGTGCTGACGTTTTTTTTATTTTTCAGGTGTAACTACTGTAACAGAATGGCAAGAGATCAACTTAGCTTTGAAGAGAGAAAGTTTGTCCTTAAATGCTATTGGACCACCGAAAATGCCACGGAAGTGCAAAGACGGTTCAGAAGGGGGTTCAATAAAATGCCACCAACGTACCAGACCATTGCCCGCATCATAGAGAAATTTGAAGCAGATGAAACCATTCACAACGTCAACATGAAACGTTCTGGACGACCACAGTCATCCACCAACCCTGCAAAGGAAGAGCAGGCACAGGAAACCCTCATCCGATCCCAGCAGAAATCTCTACGACAAACGGCTTGGGTGACACACATCTCAAAAGATAGCGTCCCTCGCATCTTCAAACGTCTGCGCTGGATATGCTACATACCAAGACTACTCCATGCTCTCAATGAAGACGATCCGGACCTGAGACTTCAATTTCGGGAATGGTACCTGGCTAAATTTGCAGAAGATGCAGGGTTTCCACAGAAAGTTGTCTGGAGCGATGAGGCCACTTTTAAATTAAATGGCTCGATTAATTGCCATAATTGTACCTACTGGGGTCCTGTAAATCCCCATGTTAATGCTGAATACCATTTAAACCTACCAGGGGTAACTGTGTGGTGTGGGATTTCAGCATTGGACATCATAGGACCGTTTATTTTAACAGAACGGTCGATGGGGACAGGTACCTAACCTTGCTGCAGGAGTCAATTGGTCCACACATTAAGGAGATGTTTGGTGATAATGACGTGATTTACTCTCAGCAAGATGGAGCACCTCCCCACTACCATCGCAATGTAAGAGCTCACCTCAATGCAGCATTTCCAAACACTTGTATTGGATGAAGGGGTAGTATTGAATACCCTGCACGTTCCTCAGATCTCACGCCAATGGACTTCTTTTATGGGGATACCTCCTGGACAGAGTTTATCGCTCAAAGCCAAGAACGATAAAGGCATTGAAATTGGAATTCGAAAGACAGTCGCAACATTCCAAATGAACTGTTTTGCTTCGTTTGCGACTCCATTGGTTCGCGTTATCAGCTGTGTCTGGACAATGGCGGGCATCAATTTGAACATTTGCTTAAGAATTTTTCTCCCTTAAAGATTATATTTCTTTGGATCTTTTAATAACTCTGTGGCCACTTTCTCTCTTACTTCAATATGAGAATCCTCAGAGCCTTCCAGCCAAAATGCAAAGCATCTAAAAAGCGAGTCTCCTCCTCCTGGAATGATTAACTGCTTGAATCCTGGAGGAATATAATTCTTATTGAAACATCCGTCGGGTGTTACCCCATCATCAGCTGCCTCCTCCACTGGGACAGGTGACCGAGACAAAGCATCTGCCAGAATATTTTTCTTACCACTAATATGGCGAACTTGAAAATTGTACTCTGAAAGTTCGTCAAGAGTACGGGCAATACGCCCATCTGCAGATGACAAATGCAAATATTGCAACGGCTCATGATCACTATATATGATGAATTCCTTCTCATTACATAAAAAGGGACGTAACGCCTTCACAGCCCATCTGAGAGCGGCTAATTCGCGTTCTACCGTTGAATATCTCTTCTGAGCCTCAGAAAAAGTCATCGAAATGAAGGCAATGGGACGATTATCTTCTCCCTGTTGTTATGACAACACTGCCCCAGCTCCAATATCAGATGCATCCACATATAACTCTAGTGGAGGTGCACCTACATTATAATTGGGAAAAGCCAACATCGATGTGGAGGTCAGTGATGATTTCAATTTCTCAAATGCTTCCTGACAATCAGGTGTCCATCTAACTACTCGACCACCAGTCTGACAAGACAAGGGTTTGGCAATGGATGAGCAGTGAGGGATATGGCGCCTATAAAAATTGACCAACCCAAGAAATTGTCTCATCTGCTTAACCGTGGTTGGAGTGGGAAAATCCATTACACCAGCCAAATTCTTCTGCATAGGAAGAAGTCTCTGATGATTTATCCGATGACCGACAAAATCAACAGACTCTCTACATAACTTGGTCTTGCGTGGCTTGAGTTTAAAACCATTTGCATCCAGAGCTAGTAAAATTTTTTCTAAAGATTGAATATGTTGCTCAAAATTCTGGGACCTGATGATTATATCATCAAGATATGCCATGACCTCTGTCCAAGGTATACCTGACAGAGCCAACATCATGCCTCTTTGAAACGTTACCGGACCACTCTTCACTCCAAAAGGCATCCAGAGGAATTCATAATGAGACAGAGGAGTTGAGAAAGCCGTTTTTTCGATGTCACTATCTGCCATCTCAATTTGGTAATATCCACATACTATGTCGACGGTAGTGAATATTTTTGCTCCTGACATATTGTAAATAGAATCTATAAGATTTGGCAACGGGAATGCATCTCCCTTTGTATGTTGATTAAGAGCCCGGTAATCAATACAAAGAAGAAGGCTTCCATCAGGCTTTCTTACCGGGACTATAGGAGCTTAATAAGGCGAGTTACTTTTACGAATGATCCCTCCTTCTTCCAACTCACTGCACTGACGCTCAATTTCTTGAGATAAAGGTCCCTGAAACCTTCTGACAGGCACATGAATTGGTCTATCTGTGGTGAGCTCGATTTGATGCTGGACATTATGTGCTAGACCCACGTCATCATCCCCAGTGCTAAGAACTGTTGAATATTTCTGAAGGAGATCAATTAATTGTCCTTTCTGGAAAGGATCCAGTTGGATATCATCAAATTGGAATTCTTCCATAATTTTCTCACGGGTCCAATATGCAATATGCACAGACTCATCCGCTTCATGGGACGAAAGCTTATATATATTTACATTGGGACTATCTTCAATAGGAAAAGCTGGTCCCACAGGAAATCCTCTCGGAATGGATCTGGGACTATTGCTGCCATTATAAAAAGCAACTACAGAACAGTCCCCTTCATGAATAATTCCGGGAAGCAAGGGTTTATAGTATATATTTTGGGTTAATTTTTAACATTGATATATTTACACGTAAAATGGCTTCTGATGACATTGCCTCTGCCTCTGAACTTTTTAATGCTTTGGAGGAGACAATTCAGTCTGACATTGGCCTGGTGGACTCTGATATCTCGACATGTCCGGAAGTAAATTATTTGCTCGTAAAAGAGGAACACCAAAGATAAGTGATTCCTGAAGGGACGACATAAAAGTCTTCGTCATTAGTTACAAAACCGCTTCTATAACGAAGACTTAGCTTCACAAAATGAAATATTTTTATTTCAGTATGGCCAATACCACAAACAGTATGGACAGTGGACGAATGTTTTTCTATGCCTACTAGGTTATCAACAACCGAGGACTTTATTAAACTGATACATGCCCCATTGTCCACCAAGCGATTGAATATTTGGTCTGAGTATCCCTCGATTGATACATCAATATATATGGGAAGACTGTTTGCCCGACTATATCTTATCTGGACAACTCGTCTATCAAACACATCCGGTTGGGTCTTAGGGTCTAAAAGCTTATTTACATCACTAAAATCCTCCGCAGTATGACCCATAACTACGGAGTCATCCCATTTAAAGGATTCTATTTTCCACAAGCACCTGCTTCATGTGCTTCACCACATACGTTACACACATCCTCACTTTTGCTCCGGTGACGTACACTTCATTGAGGCAATGGAGACTCTCTACTCGCAAGCCAAGAACCACCACCACCAGGACAATCTTTCTCCAGATGTCCTGCAGAGCAGATGGGGCATCGGAGCTGTGGAGACACTATGTTTATTATTTTGAGCAGCAGGTTGTCTCTTGGCTTGTTTTTGGAGACGTTTTGGGCATTGTTCATAAGAATGACCAGTCTGTCTGCAATACGGACATATGTCATTATACGCAAAACATTCAGATAGATTATGGTTATTTTTACTGCAATGAGTACAGAAGGATCGTCTTCTGCAGTAGCGTCAATCAAAGAACTTGATAAGTCGTCTCTTACCCGACAACTATCATTTTTTCGTCATGAACGATTTCTATTATTTGGAGATCTAGAAGTAGGAGCAACAGGCTCGACTACTGCCGTAGCTGATACATTTGGCTTTTTGGCATGCCGTTGAACTACCTCATCCCAAATGTTTCTTCTCTGAACCTGAGGCTTCACCTGAGAAATAGTGATTACCTCTGGCTCCTTTAAACTTAACTCTTAATGATCAGGTAACAATTCATTACAGTGTTGATTTGCTAACCTGACTATTTCATCAAACTGCATTTTCCATCCTGAAGATCCTTCAAAATTAAGTATATAATCATGTATGCGCTGTTCCACCTCAGCTCGCAAATTATGCAAGAAAGCGCGACATAAATTGTCGTGAGTCCTCATACAGACACCAGGATAGGCTTTATATGCAAGCTGTTCGAGTCTTAATGCGAACATATTGACTATTTCCCCTGGCTTCCTTTTGGCTAACATGAAGGTTTGCGATGCTTTATCCTTCTTTACCCCAAATTCATAGTCCCACCTTAATAGAAAGATACAACGTATCCTCTTAGATTATTTGGTCATAAAAGTCTGAATAACTACCCTCAAGATGATTTCCCAAAACAGTAATCCAATCCTCTTGTTGATCTGGGTAAGTGACCTCATAATATCTCTCGAATTGTCTAAAGAAGGTTCGGAGATTGTTCTTTCTTGGAGTTCAACTTTCGTGGAGGTACAGCTTTTGATTTGTATGCCCTAGCCATGAGCTGAGTAAGCATCGTTACTGATCTAGTAATCATGACCAGTTGGTTTTCAATGGCATCCAACCTGGAAGGATGATCTTGTGTAGCCTGATTATTCGGTATTCTTCCCGGACGGGGGATATACGAGTTTGATGTATTTGAGACAATAATAGGTGAAGTGTAAACAGATGTTACTTCGCTTGAAGAATGCAAAGAACCGGACACCATTGGAAGGCGCACAGAATTGACATGAGAATAGTCAAATCTGTCAGATTCATTCGGCAATGAGAATCGCACATTGGGCTTTGGTGTCTCTGGAATATATGAAAAACTCTGACTATTACGCTCGAATGGAAATTTTGGTCTGTAGATTTTTGAGTTATCCTCCACCAGTGGATGATCTATCAATGGTACACCTCTTTTAAGTTTGAACCATTCAGCACGTTCTTCAACCAGTTGTTGTTTGGATTGATCCAATGACACATTCAATCACTTCAACTCACTAAAAATCATTTTCAGGTTAAAATCTACCCCCTCAGTTATACCTCCCATTGCACTGTCCAGCTTGCCTTCTGCATCCTTTTCCGAAGTGGACAGATCCTGATCTTTTGTGAAATCACGCAATTCAAAAAATTTATCATCCTGCGGGTGTGCCATGCCGTATGTGCGTTCAACACCTTTTTAATGAGGGTTTTTAACCAACAACACAACGACAACAACTCCCAACAAGATTATTACAACAACCACACAGATCTGACAAAACCCTCCAACCAACAGATGACTTTTGGCAAAACCAGCTCTACAGCACAATGACAGAATGTCTTACACTAGATAATTTAATTAATTACAACAATAAACAGGAAAATATGAAAAACCTCACAAAAAATTGAATACAAATGCTAACGCTGCGTCCAAACTACGAACCACCCATTATATGACTTGCAAATACTGCCCTTTACAGAGAGATCCTGGCAAGGTCGCCAATTATGTTACGGCGAGCGATGCGACTTGCAATTACCCAAGGAACAGGATAAAAAGAAAAGAAAGAAATGACTAACTCAACAGCTCCAGTAAGAATACAAGCTTGTGGTTCGGACACCTCAATGCAATATAATTTATGTTTTACAATGCAACATAACCCGATGCTCAGGTTTGTGTTGAGGACATCTCTGCGTCCTCCGCCGGTGCTGAATATCTTGGCCTGTACACTGACGGATTTAAATAGACTGCAAAAGCGAATATGTGTGCATCCGAGTAGAAAGAGAAGTAGGAAAGGAACAGCAGCGCCGCAGACAGAATTAAATAAGCCAATCAAGTAATAAGTAAAATATATAAACAAAACAATTCTCAAACTAAAGAAAAACTCAGGACACAAGCTACAAAGAAAACTCTGCACCAAAGCTTATATGCATGTATTAACAAAATAATATTTACAACTCCTCCTTGTATGAATGTGACTACATATACTACCAGATATTGTTATCTGTCAGAACATGCAACTCAAACATAGAAAGATAGAGCTCGGGGTTTGTGAAATAAGGAATATTTGAATATATGAATATATGAATATTTAAATAAATAATTGACCTGTGGGAAAATACCAAAGCACAGATCTCATAAATGTCAATATAATATATCAAGCCGATAGACTATATTGATTATATTGATTACATATATATATATATATATATATATATATATATATATATATATATATATATATATATATATATATATATATATATATATATATATATATATGAAAAATCATTAAATAATTTAAATTACATGAATAATAATGATAATTGGTGAATTAATTTATAATTATCTTTATATTTATACCATTTATAGTATACTCAACTAATGTATGAGGGATGAATCCTGCTCTCGTATTCTTGTGTGTGACTTCGATTACATAAGAGCCGTCACAAGGAATATGAATGTTTAATGAATACTGATGGATTCACTTCCAGACTATATAAACATAGATGATTTTGTCTCATAAAGTTGACCAAGAGATATTTGGCTCCTAAATTTGATTGTCTCCAAAATAGCTCTTAACTCCCCGAGTTGATAATGAATATAATATAGGCTCCCAAACTTGATCCCTGAGAAAAAAAATCTCAGTGTAAGTTATATTATTTAACATGACCATTTAAAAAATTAAATAATTATATTTGTTCAGAACTTCAGTCAATTCCATCATCAAAATATACTGGTCAATGATTAATTGATTAATTGAAATAAACACCTACCTTAAAACGGGGATGTTCCTGTATGAGCCTTTGAAGTAATTGTCTGACTATTTAACTCCAGAATGTGATTAATTTTGGGTAAGTTTGTATCAGTCAGAACAACAAAAAAAATAATGAACTTGTTCAACTTGAACAGTAATATTTATCAATACTAAATCTGATGGAAGAATATTATATAGGTTAATAATTAATTCCAATTCCAATAGTAACATATCTACAGTGTGATAAATAAAAAATATAAACAGAAATGAAAATTTCTCTTTCATTTCTTCTATCACTGAATGAATATTTTCCTTAATTTATTAATGAACGAATCACAATTTATTTCAATATATAATGGAGAGTAACATCCTGAGGAATAGGAGTTACTTCCATGGGTTTATGTCTTTATCTATAAGTAAACATTTTATGCTAATAACTAAAGACTAAAGAAATAATATAAAATAATTAGGGATGCACTGGATCTCCGGCTCCGGCTTGGCTTGAGTTCCGGCCTTTTTAAAGATCTCCGGCTCCGGCCGGAGATTATTAGTCTCCGGCTTTCTCCGGTCGGAGATCAATATTTTTAAAAGGTACTTTTGAAAATAAAAATATTTATAATTCATTGAAAGTAATAATGAGACATTTAATAAAATAAATTTATTTAGAACTGATTCATACAAAAAGTGTAAAAAAAATTTATTTTAATATTTGATTTGTGTAATTTATAATTAATCAAAACTAATAACTTAATATTATAACTAATAATAATATATAATAATATGAATAGGGCCTATATGACACCATTTTTACTAAATTGACAATTATTTTTGATAAACAACTAAAAGGGTTTGATATCCAAAATTGACTACCCCTAACAAAAAATACACTTTTGATAAATCTAGCTTTAAAAATGGTGCAATACAGAAATAGGTAAATGAAATGGTAAAAGAACTTTTAAACTACATGCCATATCTGACCAAAAGACTAAAAAATTATGATATATATCCTTAACCTTTAAATTATTAAAGAGATTTTAAGTTTTAACAAACTAACATTTGAAACTATATATATATATATATATATATATATATATATATATATATATATAATATATATATATATAGTATTATAAAATATATATATATATATATATATTATATATATATATTATATATATATAATATAAAGTGCGCATGTACCAGCTGTTATCGATTAAACCTTTTGTATAGAAGCAGTGTGTGCTCTTACTTTTGCCTATGAAGATCGACCAACAAACTTTTAAAGAATCGGGAATCGACACTTGCCAAGAAAAATTTTAAGTATACATTCTTAGGTAGAAACTACGTATCCATAGTTCGGGATAAATAATTTACCAAGGTCACTCACTTCAAATCAAACTACATTACGAGCATACAATTTTTACTACAGAGAATAGAAAATACAAAACGGAGTAAGGAAAAATATTATTGTTGGGATGACGAGGCATGGCATTGGTGATCCTCTGCGTATTTTGCAAAAGATGGCGTGTAGCTACTTATTGCTAAACGTACGCACGAAGTTAAGTGATCATCTGTAAGTCAAGTACGTTATTTAGATTTGTTTTTTTTTTTCATTTGAGAAAATGCAGACTCGCATAAATATGTTGACCCAAAGAAAGCGGTCACCTGAAGTGCTACTTTCTTCAAACAAGGATATTTATCTTCGGGCATAAAAAACTAGAAATTATTGTCTGCAGCTCTCACTTTGAGGTTGAGGGCATGATCCAATATTGGGGATTTTGGGACCCCATTGTAGCCACACCAAAAAATGGACATAAAATTCTTAATTTTCAGACAATTTTGATGGGGATAAAAGCAAACAGCAGCTTTTTTTTTACCTCTAAAACGTCATTTTCGGGTGTTTTTCTGTGTCTGTAGTCATTGTTTCGGCGTTTTCATTTTTTCCTAATCTAATTTTTTTTACATTTTTTTGTATCAACTTCTACAATTTTTTTTTGAAATGACTTCAAACTTGAAATATACATAGATGGGTCTATTACTCACAAAATTGTAGAAGTAGTTTTTTGATTTTGAAAAATTGTGCTCAGCAATTGAAAAAAAAATAGATTTTGAAATTCTACATTGCTGAGCACAATTTTTCAAAAATCAAAAAAAACTACTACTTCAATTTTGTGAGTAATAGATCCATCTATGTATATTTCAAGTTTGAAGTCACTTTGAAAAGAATTGTAGAAGATGATACGAAAAAATGTAAAAAAATTAGGTTCAGAAAAAGTGAAAACGCCTAAACAATGACTACAGACAGAAAAACACCCGAAAATGACGTTTTAGAGGTCCAAAAAAGCTGCTGTTTGCTTTTTTCCCATCAAAATTGTCTGAAAATTAAGAATTTTTTCCATTTTTAGGTGGGGGCTAAAATGGGGTCCCAAAATCCCCAATATTGGATCTTTTCCCAAGGTTAATGTCAGAGATTAGCTTTACAACTTCGTTTTCGACTGTAGTCGTCTCCATGTCAAATAGCTTTTAAATTTCCGAAGCAACTTCTTGCACGTCCAGGCAAGCGAAGAGGTAAGTCATGAATGCCAGAATTCCCTCTATGTTTTTTATATATGCAAAAGCGCCTTTCAAATTTATCAAGAATTTTTTTTAGCTCGGCTTAATAGGCTTCATAACTGCCCTCGTCATCGATTTTTTGCAAAAGCAAAGAAGGAATGTTCTTACAATTTTTTTCTTCTAGTCGTGCAATTAGTAAATTATCGTAAGTCCACCACCCTATGCGGCGCCGAATATATTGCCAAATATCACTTTTTTTAAATGCTTTAGATGACTGGGATATTTCTGAGATCGACCCACAGGCCTCTCGCGATCGACCGTTTGAGCACCACTGGTATAGAGAATCACAAAAGAATTTTTTGAGAAAATTAAATTATATTGTTAAACACAAAGTCAGTGAAAGGACTTTGTGTTTAACAATATAATTTAATTTTCTCAAAATTTTTTAGTGATACTCTATACAATATCGATAACATCTGGTACATTGCTATATAGGTAACCATTCCCTAATATTTAAAATCAAATGCTCTTAAATTATGATGAAGAAACAGGAGCTGATCAGCTAGTGTTTGAGAAAGACGATTCCTTTTACTTGTATAAAGGTTTCCTGCTTGGCTAAACATTCTCTCGCTAAATACACTTGAAGGTGGAGCAGAGAGATATTTCCTAGCTAATTCAGGTAAGATGCAATCAGGATAAAGAGCTTATCTTTCTTTCCACCATAACAGTAGATCAGCATCCGATTTTCGTCCCATAAGTTGTGCTGCTAAAATATTTATCCACAGTAGTATGAATAGTATTTTCTAATTCATGTTGTTTTCTCTCTCTGCTGCTTCTGACTATTTGCATTTTAAACTTTTTTTTCTCCTGATCAGTTCCACTTGGTTTGGTTGTATCTGAATATTTTTCATTTTCTTCAGACTATATTTCTTGTAGCATGTCATCAAAGCACTTCCAGAAAATTGAATGTGTTTCCTTCTCAATATCTGCCGTTTCATTTTCAGATTCTTCATGTGAATCTGTATTAGACTGATCATTTTGATCATTAGAATCTGAACTTAATGTAATATTTTCTTTAGCTTTTATAAAAAATTTTACTTCTTCTTTGAACATAAATTTTATTTTATTCTGATCAATAATATCAAAGGGAGCTAATTTGTATTGCAGATTTAGAACTGTTGCAAGTACATAAACTTTCTTCTCTTTAATGGTACCAAAACGTTCAGTAACAGAATTTAAAAGTTCATCTTTCATAGTTTTTATACCGCTATCCTTCCAAGTTTTGGCTAAATATTTTTTTTATTAACTGCATCAACTGCAGGTATTACAAAAGATAAATCTACATCACCATCATTCGTCGCTCTTTTAGTTAATTCTTCAAATGGTTGTAGCAATCTAATTATGTTCTCCATTGGCTTCCAGTGATATGCATTTAAGATATCTAGATTGTTTTTTGAAGGTAAGTATAAATGGAAAATTCATTCTCCGGCCGGAGACTCCGGCCTCCGGCCGGAATTAAAATTTTCATTCTCCTGCCTCCGGCCAAAATTACTCTCCGGTGCATCTCTAAAAATAATGGGTTATGACTAAGTACCTTGAACCTTTTTTATTGGATGGCGTGAAGATTCTTGATCCTTCTGAATATACATTGTTTCACAGAATGATAGTATCTAATCTGAGGCTGGCGTATAGCATCTTCTCTTCCTGACTAATATTTAATGTATAAGTAACTAAGCGAGCCTCTAAAATCCTCTTGAATTACGAACCGGTAGATGTAACGGAGCATTGGATAAAAGGAAGCACTGTGGTTCCTTTGCTAGTTTATACTGAGACGAGTTAGGGGGTAATTTTCAAACATGGTAGTGTGACAATATTCTCCACAGATTTGGGCAGACATGTCTAATCCTGTCCCGCGGTAGAAAGATACTTGGTTGCGGGGATGACAATACCCTTTGACATATTCTGAGAGAGCATACGGGTCCTGGGTGGTAGAAGAAGGATTATTAACGTGCAGTAACATCTGAGTAGAAACAATGTGAAACCCTAATTTGAAACCTTGTAAGGGTTGGATAGAGGTGTTAAGAGTATCAAGTTATTATGTATCGGGGTCTTGGTATCTGTAAACAGGAAAGTTTCCCGGTGAGGGGGAGAATCTTATAAAACTGTATTGTGAACAGGAAACGAGTTTTCTCTATGTTGAGTTCTTCCAAAATGTACAAGATAAGTTTCCTTCGTATCATCATTTGATATAGGAATCAGTAGATATAGGTGTCCTTTAGATGTTTTTCTATAATCATCTAGGAGTTATGATAATAAAATAGAAAAGTTTCTCCAAATGATTGAAGGGTGGGTATGACAGATATTTGGACCATTATCTATTTGATTTTCGTGTAGCACAGAGCTTTATGATCTGAGAATTGGAGCGGCGTCATTCGCTCATACAGATGGGTGAGCGTGTGATGGGTACTTCAAAACATCGCGAGAGTGTCTGTTCTTCTGATGTGCCCTAGCGTCGAGATCAGTCTGTAGCGTACAGATTAATATTTTGTGGAGGTAGTTCGCAGGGAGATCGGCCAGATATGGCCACAGACAATACGGAGATAATGAACAGATGTTTTCTTGCCTGACATTCCGCTGGATTGGGGGTGAACCATGACCGTATATATGGGAGTTATATAAACGAATGAGTAGCCTACTTACGGGGGTGTCAACCTTTTACGGGACCGGTGGCCCGGGCCCCGCTGGGAAGGCACCTAGGCTGGTTCTGTTGGATTTGCAATAGTTCCGATGCGAATCTGATATGTAATATTTATTGGCGTAAGAGTTATACTTCCTAAAGGTGTAGTTAGACAATAAGAAAGCATAATTTGGTATGAGCCCTTTACAACTCGGTCTGTTGGATCACCTTAGGACATCTGAGGCACTAACTATCCGTAGGGACGCGTGGCCCCCTACGTGGCCTGGAAGGCTGGTAAGGTCTGCAAGAAAAAATGTCAGGCTGCACCTCGTATGTTAAGAAGCGTTTTTATTCGTTTTCATTTTAAGTAGGACTTTCTCTCCGAGGTAATAAAGAATTAACAGCACGTACCTAACTTCGATTCACCGCTCTGGATATTTGTAGCACATATAGCAATAAAGCACATCGAACCAATAAAGTCAAATAACCCAGATGTAGGGCTGGTAGAAGGCTTATAGTTTTCATAAGGAAGGTTAATCCTTCTTTCTCCAGCGAGGACAAGGTCACTAGAGAGATCCAGTTAGACCTCCACAGCATACCCAGAGGGCTTGTTTCCTACTGTTATGACCTCCACACCTTACCTTAACACGTATGGGGTGAGAACCCTTGTGAATGTGTCTCGTGTACTCTTCGGAAGATTCCTGCTCCGAGAGCACTGTTTTACCAGTGGCGCGTCATCCAGCGTGTCATAACAACACTGTCAAACCTATAGTCTTTTCCGCCCCCAGCAAAGTGCCCGAGATTAGATGACGTGTGTCCATTCTATAGTGCAAGAACAGCTCCAATTGAGGGAGGTTAGCTATAAAGGTGCGAGATGTTCCTGACAATTGAGCGGCTCCGGGACAGAGGTGAGACGTAATCAAATGACCGGTTGGTTTTCGAACGGTTACCTGTTTAATAATAAAATAGATTATTGAAATAGTAAAGCGCTACATCCCACGGAAAGTGAGTGGTGTGTGGGATGATACTGAAAAACGCCCATGCAAGGATAGATATGAGCATTACCCGATTAATGAACTCTATATGGGCTGTATGGGGTGATAAATAGGGAGAAAAGAATCAAAATCTTTTTATTAAAACTTTAAAATGATGTAGTAAGATGGATTTGATTGGTGAACACTTTCTGAACTCTCCCATAATTAAAAACCAAATAATAGAGGATGAAACTGAATGATAGAGAGTTGTGACTTCGAATAAGTAGTGGGAGAAAATTGTGAAAAATGTATGCGCAAGAAGTGAAGGTTGAAACATTCTATTTGCAATATGCACTATATTAGCATCTGAATGAGCTACAAATGTCAAATGCGATGTTACTTAGTGGGTGAGCCGGAAAGGGATTTGACAGAATAGAATTCCCTCCTATAGCATTGATGGTTCCTATTACAGTGCCTATTAATCGTCTTACAGATTGAAATAACAAGTCTTTCACCCAACAACAGTGCATAATCAAACCTAATTATTGTTATTGTTAATAATCTAATTTTATTTTAGTTACTATATATATATTTATATAATTAGTTTATTATATAAGTTTTCATTATATATATATTTATATTACAGTGGGGTAAGTATTACTAATATTATTATTATTTATTATCCCTATATATATTATATGGTATATTGGTAGGAAGGGATGATATTATGAGAGTATTTAATATTCTGTCTCTGTTTGCTTTTTTTTAAGGATTAATAATACCCCCTATATTTAAAAACTCCCCCCAAATAAAAGTTAATATAATATATGTTAGGGATATAGCATGGTGAATAATAATACTATATATACTATCTACTATATAGATTATTATAAATAAAAGTGGATATACGCCCCTAAGTAGGTATATACGATAACATTAGATAGTAAGTAAGATACCAAAATATATAGTGGAGACCCAGTTGGACCTTTTTACATGACTGGAAAGAAAAACTTTCATCGAAAGGGTTTAGCACATCCTTGAATAAATCGATAAACGATTCGTGCGTGTTTTAAAAAATAAAATTTAATCCTTAATTATATAGGATAAAAAACAATTTCCTCTTTTTGTGCTTCACTGTTCCTCCTTTTGAGTTTAATATGTACGTACCAGTCATTATATTTATCCAGATTATACCCTACGGCAAGCTCGGGGCAATAAGTTATATCACTAACAGTACTTGAGAATTTAATATAGTATTACTACCACCCACACTATGAGCATACCGATATAATTTCAGGTTTAATTTGCCGGTGCGCTTGTATACTAATTTATATATGACGCTTGAAAAGCAATCTCGTTAGTATATAAATGTTGTTATATTAATTATATATATATATATATAATATATATTATAATATCATAAATATATATCTATACTATATTATAATTACTATATAATATATACTTTAGTTTATATTTACGTCAACAAATTATCTCTTAGTATTGTTAACTAGAGAATGCGGCACAGGTCCTACATAAAACTAAATTATACTATTTCCTCCTAGTTTTATACCTTTCTTCACTAGGATTTAGGGTAAATTTATACCGTTTTTTTTTTTATTTTTTCTTATTTATTTTTTTTTATTCTTTATTTTCTCTTTTTTTTCTTTTTTTTTTATGCATTGAATAGTATAATGTAATAAAAATTCTGTTTATTGAAAGTAAAATTTGATTAATCCTTTTCTTTTTTAAACTAATACAGAATACCAATACGGTATATAACCGCAAGATGGCAGGAAGTCGGGGTCTCTCGGCATCCCGGTGGACGCTAAGGGGGGACTAATCCCCCCTAACCTCTCGGGGATGGTTCATCCGACCGTCCCGCTCCCTTACTGGTCTTGTGGGTGTTCATGCGGGAAGGTTCCTCGCGACCATCCCCCCGGCGGGGTAAGCTACAACGTCCCCCGACACTCGTGTACGGCGGCCGTCCGGCTCGAGCAAGGCAACCCTAAAAGGGAAGGGAAATAAATTTTTTTTTAAATCCTTTTCAAAATAAGGTGAAAAACCACATAAAAAAATTACGCTCGTATAGTATAGTTGATCTGAATATACTCATAAGTATCATTGGTAAGTAAGATATATTTGAAATATATGAGATATAAGAATTAAATATATTATAATTATTTAATGTAGACGGAGATCCAGCTCATTTTCGAGTAGCATATATTGAGTTTATAGTAATTTCTATTAATTTAAGAAAATTAGTATTTTTTTTTATTATTGCATAAAAGATTTTAAATAATTTAGATAATTAATGATTATCAAATATTTT
Organism: Trachelipus rathkii; assembly: GCA_015478945.1. NCBI lineage: Eukaryota > Metazoa > Arthropoda > Malacostraca > Isopoda > Trachelipodidae > Trachelipus > Trachelipus rathkii. The sequence continues at coordinate 55,966 of JABUQX010014591.1, forward strand.
TGTTGCAATTAATAAAAACATAATATCAAAAATTATGAGGATAGAATACCATCCCAAATTATTTCTTTCCACCCCATAATTATCCCCATTAATTATTTCCTATATTTATATGTTTTATCTCTCGAATATAATATATAATTAAATGAACAATCGAAAATAATAAGTCATATTTTAAAGAAACTAATATATTATGATCACGTTCGGAAGCTTCCTTTCTGTTTCTTTAATAGTTTCTTTAATTTCGTAACGGAAATTAGATAAAATTCGTTAATAAATACTTTGCTCAATTAAATATATAAGAACAATAAAATTCCTTCTTAGGTTATCGATACAGTTTCACGATACAGATATACTATATCTTATAACCATAATGCACCTTATAACTGAATATAAATAGGTTAGTTAATTATTATATGAACAGTAATTTATATATATATATTCATTATATCTTAATTTATATTAGTAATATTATAAATTAATATCATTTATATATAGTATATATTAAATTATTAATTATAACTTATTATATTATATATATATAATATTATATATATATTATATATTTTTATTATATAATTATAATATATAATATATAATTATATATATAATACTTAATAATATATTATGTCAAGTAGACCATACTATTATATATTGACAATACATCCAGAATATAAAATGGTATTTTGTTTTTTTGTTTTTAGTTTAAAATAATATAAATGTCTTTTAGTATTTCTAATATGTAAATAGGGTTTTCTTCTACTCAAGCGAGCACTCGTAAGTAAATATTTTTAAATATTATTTTTTTGTTTAATTTAAAATTTCAGAAACGCATAAATAATCATTAATGAAATTCGTAATTTTGAGAGTAATAACTCCCCCACCTGTATTAAAGCAAGATTATAATTATAGCTGTTTTCTCTTACATAGGCCTCATAGAAAATGATACGAAAAAGATAGTATTTTATCCATATATTTGATATTTATTATTGTTGTATTATTATTATATTATACTTTATTTTATTAGTTGCATGATTATTCGCGTTAAAGTGTGAAAAGAGTTGCTGATTATTATTAATTGAACTAATGGTTAGGCATTTAGATGTTAGCAGAAAACTACTTACTTGAAAATGTGAAAATTAAAATATAGCATCTTTATTTATATTGTTTATTATGCATTTATCAATAATTTGATTTTAGTCATTTAATTTATATTATATTTTAAATGCAAGAATGAAAATGGTGTGACCACGCTACAAGTATAGTCTGAGGGGACGTTGAGCGTGTGTGGCGGTTAGGACTGTCGGATTTTATGGAGAGGTTTGGCTAGTTCATCTTTTCTTCCGTGGTGTTATTTTGAACTTTGCAGATGAGTGTTGTAGATATGAGCCAGACCTCGCTCCTCAGATCGCTTTGCTAAATAGTTTATAGTTTTTAGTATCACGTGCTGTTTGGTAGTTAAAACGGTATGTATGTTATTTATATGGTTTTCCCTCTTGTAACAGTGTAGGATTTTTGATCTCCCTGATGATTTTGTGTGCGTGGTTGCTTACGAAATGGTACTTCGAGCGAGCTAATGATACTGAGATACCCAGATGATAGAGTGATTGTTTATGTTTGTTAGAGGCGAGCTTTTATTCAGTGACATGCGGTAATATACCCGTTTTTGACGTGAGATGATACGTCTTGGTGGTTATTGTTGTTAGGGGTGGGCCAACCTCGTGTATCACTTCTTCTCGCTATACTGTTACAATCCTCACATGGATTCTTTCCTAATCACTCTATGTTGTTCATAGCAATACCGTCCTCTGGCAAGCTTGTATTAGCGCGACCACATGTTGAGATTACAAGACTCGTTACTTAACAATATTTTAATATAGGTTAGCACGAGTATTTTTATGAGCATGTATATAACGAATCGTTTATTTGAATAATACCTGATTTTTTAAAAGAGTTTATATTTAAACTCTCAAACTCTGATGTTTAGGGTAATTGTCGTCCAATAGGCAAGTGTTAACTCTTTTTTTTTATTTGGCAAAAAATTGAAATATCTAAGTTTCTGATCCTTGTAAGTGTTGATTAAAAAAATCCGTGCAGGTGTAGGGTATTTCTACACATGCCTTAATATGCATAGCGAAGTAAGCTGTTGTGTTAACCCATTTTTGTTAATGTCCTGGTCCTAACATATGAAATCATCACCCTTGTCACTATTGTGTTTTTTCAATACCACAGAATGCTATAATCTAAATACTCTTACTTTAACATAATGAAGGAATGAATCTTGAAGTTTAATTATTTCCAATTACACCCCCGTGTCTCGAAGTTTAGCATAATTCAATATTTTTTATATCATCTCATAATAAATCATAAATGGTTAAGATCAAAGCGTACATAGGATAATCGAGTGATCATCTGGTGAGGATAATGAGTTGTATAAATGGTTTTCGAATAATGAATATTTTTATTTAATTTTTAATTTTTGTTGGTACATTGGTCATTATATCTTTTAATTTTCTAAGCATTTCGTAGCTTTCGTAAAATCCGGGGATATTTAACTAACGATATATCTTAGGTGAAATGTTTAAAAGCTTTTGCTATGCTTTGAAATAAAAGAAATAACTTAAATATACTAAGTATTTCAATAGCTAATTGTTTATAGTATTAATCCTTGGCATTAAGAGACGAAAAAATTTTTCATAATGTTTGGATATATATTTAATTAAGGTATCCTATAAATATAGTATTCATATTTTCATGGACATTTTATAATGTCATAAATATTATTATATGTATTATTATTATATATTAATATTAATAATATACAATATAATATATATCTTATTTATATTTATTATCATCTACTTTTACCAATAATGCTTATCTTAAGTAGTATTGATATTATTATATTACTAAAATATATATATCAAATAAGCTGTTGACATGCATTATATTATTAAAGGGTATAATCCTTGAGTAATAGCTTAGATTTTAAGACAATTATAGTTATTTATCCTAGGTGACCCCGATGTTATAATAATCTAGTCATGTCATATATCACAAAAATGACATAAATTATATAATAAATTTTTTCTATATTATTAAATTAAATATGACTGTACTTTTTAATAAAATAAAGTATTTAACAAATTTTCATTGGTTAAATAATTAGCATATATGCACCTGAAAACTCAACCTCTTTTTAAATAGTATCACTCATAATTAGACAAATTATGTATATCTTTCTACTATGAATCATAAGAAAGTAATATAGCGTTGAGTATAAATGAAATAGATATAAGTTATAATATATCACTTGATGATATATTTGATAATGATTCTATTCAAGGATCCTACTATCATAATCCATTTTTATGATAAGAAGATATACTAATCATATTAAATAAATTGGTGTGTCGTATATTGCTAGAGTAAAGTGGTATAACTATACATAGGTTACTAGTCTGGGGGCTCGAATATACAGAGGTGAGTGGCTATATTCGAGTCTTACAACCAAAGATTATAATGAAAGTCCAAAGTGAGTGCGAGGTTTTATTAACGCAGAGCCCAACAATATAATGTATATATATAATTCTGATATAAATTAATAACTGTTCATAGAAAGTGAGCTAATGTATATCCCAAAACGAATATTAATACAATTACAATAAAATTGATTTTAAACAAATTATTATTAAGAATTAGTTAGTAATAATTAATAACATGATATATAAATTATTATTATTAAAATATAAATTAATGAGTAGACCCATATATAATTTAAACCATGAGATATGTGATAATAATAATTTATCAGATAAAATATAAGTAATATAATTAAATTATTTAATAATATTAATATAATTAATAATAATATAATAATAGATATAATTATATATATATTTAAAATAATATATAAATTAATACAATATAAAATAAATAATATATAATATAATAAAATATATTATATATATAAATTATATATTAATATATATAAATTATATATATAATAATTAATAAATTATAGAATATGATAAATTTTGAAATATTATAATGACTAAATAATAAAAATTATAAATAATAATAATATATAGAGTCGTTTTATGCTTCTTCTAATTTCTAAATTTATATATTTCGCATGAGCATGAAATAGTAATAGTAAATTAAGACTAAATAATAATATAAGTTAGCCATCAAATCTACATCTTGAACCTATCTCAGACTCCTATTACAATCACTATGTAACCTTGGGACTAAATCTGGTGATAAATTATATTAATCATATCTATTTTAAAAAAAATAATGTTTATGAATTTTTTCTGCTATTTTGTTCAAATCATAAATTTCTTTCATCAATTCATTATAATTTTTTATAGTCTTTTATTGGTTTGATAATCAGACATAGGCGATACTAAAGTAAGATTGATACGCTGGTCAATTGGATAGGAGAAAAAAGGTTCAAAAAGATGAAAAAGGAGTTTCAAATAATGTGAAACTCAAAACGTCAAAAATAGATAAGTGATAATAATAGGATAACAAAAAGTATTAGACGAATAAAACTTACTTGGTTGCAATATTAGATTAAATATTAATAAATTATAATAAAAGCATAATAGAAGTAGTGAAAAGAGCAATTAAGGATAATGACTATGTGAATGAAACCTGCATTTATGATGTAAATTCTACTGAGCTAATGTATGAATAGATCATCATATAAAATCAACATTATAGCATCTCATCTGCCTACTTCACAGCAATAACATTTAATATTATTCTGATAACGTATTCTAGTAAGTGACTGGCCTATACTCGAAGTGTATACATGAAAAGGAAAAGCACTAAATAAACACATCAAACTCATTGAAAAACGAGTAAAATACATAAAAATTATTTAAATGTTCTGAAGATGTGGCTATTGAGCTTGTCTAGTTCTGAAGATGAAGCTTAAAAAGACCATTGTCATTACACACAATCAAAATTAAAATTCATTTTAAAATGTATCCGAGTGTGTACTATTTGAGATGTAATATGAGATCAAAAAATGCTTAGAAATAACACATGACTTAAATCATATATTATATATAAAATTACTTAAATGTTCTGATCAGTATCGCTACTCGAGTGTAATCTGGAAATGGACACTATATAAAGGACTATATTTACCAGTTCATCAAAAATACTGATAATTATCTTAAATGTATTATTAGTAGTCTTATGATGTTTAATGGAGAATGTGAGCCATTAATAAAAAACCCTACAGAGTCTCTTTAGAGCAGTCTAAAATAATAAATTATATTTATAAGATTTTTTCTGTAAGATGTTCAACATTGAGATGTATATTAGATAAAAGGAATAGCTTAATATGACATCGGATTAGCTTAAAGGCGACTCTAAGAAAAAAAAGTGAATGGTAATAATATATGTTAAACTCCTGAGCTTGCGTCAAGTTCTTTGGTCTCATCGATTGAGATAATCGAAAGTTGGAATCCGCGTAGAGTAAAACATACTATGCATACACGCATCAAAAGTATATTTAATAGTCTATCGAATGTTATCTGAGTTGCAGCTATGAATGTAATCACAGTAAGAAGGAAACATTAAAAAGACACTGCTATTAGTAAGCACTTAGGAATTATGTTAGGTAAGCAACCTACTAATAGTAGAAAAACTGAATAAGGGCGAAAGTAGGTGTTAGCTTTGTGGACACCAAAGTTGGAAGATATTATAATAAGAGAAAATAGTATATTAATAGTCAAAAAAGATTATTTTAAATAGTCTATCTAGCTAAGCGTGGATGCGGTGTTAATTAGACGAAACTTTGCATTCTAGTCTGAATTTTAATTTCCAATTTCGGATCCTTCAATAGAATCTGAAAAAAGTTCAAATTTATTCATACTTAGATATCTAGTAAATGAATAAAATCCCTAGTTTTGAATATCGAAATCCTGTCGATGTTACTGTCAAATGGTTTTCTCTCATTTAAAAAAATTTGAAAACTTTCGCACAAAAAAGTTAATATAAAAAAAATTGAAAATTTAGGTCAAATTAACTCACCACTGTAATGCCGTAGCCTTAAAAGAATTTCGCTGAGATGCACAGGATAAAGTGCCAAAGTATAATTTCTCTCAAGTATCAACAGCATACTGAGGAGACTTTGTAGATCTCGATATCATGGGTCGCATGCTTTCAATTTTTGAGTTCAGGCGAGTAATGAATCAAAGGAGAAGAGCCTCTGTGTCTAAAATATATAAAATGTTTAAATATTATAATTAGTTTAAAATATCTTAGTTATAATAATTGCATGTAATAATGGTTCAATACATTCTTGCTTTGATCTCAACCATATGTATGAGTTTGAGATTTAATTATCTCTTATTTTCACTACTAGATTATCCCTTGTAATCGTCAATTCATGAAAATATCCGAGTGTGAGCGTGATGGGAAGTCGGGTTTGGTTGTAATCTATTAAACGAGAGTCATAAACTACGGGAGTGTGTATTACAATTTAGCCTAACCAGCTGTGCGTTTTGCGTGAGAGACTAATTTCAGTCTTCTCTTATGGAATATTTTTTATCGAGACTGAGTCGTACAGTAGACTCCCACAATTCATCCTATACTTTCTGCTGTGGAGTTGATCCTTGAGTTTCAATGTGTTCGCGGTCGACCTAACATACTTATTGTGAGATAGTATGTTCTGCTCTGCTTGAATTGACGTACTTCATTTAAAGATTAATTACTATAAATGACTCGGTCCGGGTCCCTTCTTTTGACTCACAATTTCTGCTCCACGTCTCTTTTGTGAATAGAGTTTCCTCCAAGTATTTAAAAATTAAATAACTATAATAATATTTTGAATTAATATTTTGGAATCGATTAGAGGAATTGGGGCAAATTAGTATGGATAAGGATGTAGTGAACATTAATAATTGAAAAAATAAGTTACTTTCAGATGATATATGTCCATCTTTCAAACATTTGAAACATTTAAAATGAATGAATATAAATTTTAAAAAAAATTTTTTTTTGTCAGTTCCTGTTAAATGGTCACCGCGCGAGATATAACAATTGCTCTCATTATCGTAGTGATATGCGGGACTTATACTAGTTGATAGGTAGTTGAACACTTAGGTGCCCTGAACTCCTATAAATAAGAATATTGGGGCTTTCAGTGGATACTGAGATTACACATCTTGCTGAAAGTAAATTTCAGTTCTCTTAAAATTTAATAACAATAATGATTACTGAATACTCGAAATAGCTTGAATGTTATTATGTGACATGGTTTATCCTATATATGTTTTTTGAGTGTTATATATATTTATTATTCGTTGGAGTTTTTGTTATTTGTATTTTGTGTATTATTTAATAATTATTTCTTTGCAATTTTTATTAGGCATTGTTATTATATATATATTATGGGAGAGATATTTTAGTTTTTGGAGAGGTGTTTTGATTAGATCTTGTTCCTTTCATTTTATTAAGTGGAGTTGGTGAGATAATCAATTATAATTTGAAGTCATGAAATAAAATATCTATAAAACTCACTTAAACAAAAGGAATACCATAGGTTAAATCCATTTCTAATTAAAACTCTAATAAATATTTAAGATGCTTGAGACATGCAAATAATGTGGAAGTATATGTTGGTTCACCTTAATCTCCCCTAGACTATTTCAGATACTTCTTTGTGATGCACAGTGGCGTTATTTGGAGGTATCTGTGGTCACTTCGGGTTTTTTGCTAGTACTTATAAATTTATATAGTAATAGTCGTAATAATATTATGATTGCTCTCATTTGTAGTAATAAACTTGTTTAGCGTTATGGAAATATAAAAGGAGTGCAGTTGAATTAGAAGCAAATTAGTATAATAAGTAAAATTTTTCAATAAATATAATTAGTACCTGCATACTAGTCAACATTAACGTTTCTACTAAAATTTAAGTATGATTATTTTAATATCCACACCAAAAGTATACTGATATGCGATCGTGATGGTTTCCAGTCCTTTTTATCTAAGTAGTCGAAAATGTTGACAGATTTGTCAGGGAAAAAGGTTTTTGATTGAAAACTCAGATTTAAAAATTGTTTTAAGATATGATTCAGGCATCAATTTGGAACTGTATGTAAATTTTTGATTTATTTACTTCAAAAGTAAATATAATAGAAATTACTTAACATTAGAAATTATAATAATAACAATTCGTCTACTATATATATATACTATACCTTTGTTTAATAATACGTATAATATCTATATATATATTTTACATTGAATCATACCTATTTATATATAAATATATATATTAATATACTATAATATAATTATATCTCAATCTATATATATATCAGTTAATTAATATATAATTATATATATATACTATATATTTTGTATATTTACTATTAGCATACTTATATAATATATATACCACTGCCTTAGTCTACAAAACTACTATATATTTTATATAAATATTTTATATATATATATATCTATATATTAACTATATATATATATATTTATATATATATAATATTAATATATCTAATATATATATACTATTAATTATATATATTCATTATATATATATAATATTATATATATATTATATATAATTTATATATATATTATCTAGTGATGACGATTAATCGTCATCGTCATCGCAAAAATCGGCATATTTTTTTTTCAAATGTCATTCGGCAAATTTCGCCGATTAATTTGCCGATTAATTGAACAAATAGTTAAGAATTTTGAATAAATATTAAAACTCAATAATAATTAATAAAATTAATTTTATTATATATTATATTATTATTATTATATAATATATATATTATAGTATATTATTATATATTACTATAATAATATATATATTTTATACTATATTATATATATAATTATAATAATATATCAATTTATATAAATTATATATTAGTATATATTATATAAATTAATATATCATATTAATATATATATTAAATATACTATATTAATATTATATATAATATATATATATATAATTACTATATATAGTATTTATATTAGGTACGATTCTTAGTTATGTATGATAGTGTAGAGAAGAGATAGGTGACAGCGAGGTTGAGTATTATAGTTGATTATTATTTATATACTATATATTATATTATATCTATTATATATTATATATTATTATTATATATAATATATATATATCTATATAATTATATATAATATTATATATAAATGTAATTTATTATATATTTATATTATATCTATTATATTTATATTATAATATGGCTTATGGTAATTTACATTGACTATTCCAGTGTCTTAATGGTCGCTCTTTCTGTTAATGCGTTCTATATTCGATCACATCCGTCAGACTGAACATTAATGATATACACAACTTATGAATTCCAACCGACCGTGCTTTCTTGACAACATCTGTACAGACATCCCTATCCTATATCCATCTTCAGTGTAAGGAGTAACATATTGCTCCACATCGTAATGTCTGCGTGTCGTAGATAGTGCCGACTTAAGGGACGTGTGTAGTTAAGGTTGAGACTACCTCTATCTCTTACTTACTTTATGCTCTCCACTTCCGTATCGCTCAACGCTATCTGATTGTGGTTTGGGGGGCTCTCTGTGATGCTGTTGGGGTTCGGATTATACGGTGATATACCATCCTCGCCCGTTCGAGCGTCCTAAAAAGAGCGAAGAGTGGCGGTTTTTTTTTTTTTTTTTTTTTTTTTTGTTTTTTTTTTTTTTCGGGATTTATATTTTCTCAAAGGTAGAGTTGAAGAACGCCAATTCGTACACCCTGCCCCTTGAGGCGAGGTTTTATGGTGGCATTTCTGGCGTCATCTGTGCTTCTGGAACGGCGTGTGAGCCGCATCACCGGTGTTTGTCTGGTATATCGGTGCAACAATTTATCTTGACCACAGCCACCAAGGTTTGGGTGTCTCTTTCTTTCCCCTGACCTTCCTATCTCTTGGAATACAATCTATAATATAGAGATTCTTCCCCGCTCGCTTTAGCGCGGTCCCTATTCCGAGGCACAACCTCATTAGGGCCGGAACTAACGCCATTGGAGGGGGTGTACCTTCTTTAATATAATATATTCATCATAGGATTATATCCTTACGATTGCTTTTCGAAACGTATGGATTTAAAGATTCCGAACCTGTGACCGATAATAATGTGTATCTTACTCTTTTGTAATTGCTAACTTACGAATCATTGTATGCCGTGTCTCCCCCCCTCTATTTCCTATTTTTTTTTCTTTTACTCTGTGTAAAGCCTTCTGCATTGTCTCTCGGCGTACGTCAATTCGCCTTTGGCACGCCCCTCCCGATCAAATTCCCAAGGTAGCTAACATTCAATCTATGCCGTTCGTTGTAGGCGCTGCTAATACAGTTTCGCGCCAATAGCGTGCCTACTTCCAGTCATCTTATGTTTCTACGTCGTCTCATTTCGTTCACTCATACATACTGTCTGTCACCTCCCTCTCATGGAATGTCAGTGCAGATACTATTCTATTCCTCGTATTTGTTATTTCACATTCTGCGTATGCTTCACTCACGCTTTTTTTATCTTTCCTATAAGCCTTATTATGAGCCAGGGATATCCATATCTTCCTATTCGAATAAGTATATCTGCAGTCTTGAAAAAGTTCTTTAGGACGTGAAGATGGCAGGCCATGTCATCGATTAAGTGAGAAAGGCGATTTGCTCTGTGTGCGAAAGCTAATCTGGTATTCTCGGAGTTATGGCAAGTTCTATTTTGTCGCCATTTCTTCGATACACTAACGTCCTTCTTTGCAGATTATTTCTCTTATTCCTTATCTGGCCTTTGGCTCCGGAAGAAAAAGGATATACATCAGTCTAAAGGCATAAGCTCTATGGTACTGTTATTCTGATATCATGAATAGTGACTAATAGATTCAGTCTGTCTATCAATGCGGAACAGTCTCGGATACAGATATAGTATTATTTTCTTCGTTTACATTTTTATTGTCCAGAGTTTTATTTGCAGTATTTTCTCCCCTCGTTCCGGAAACGCTCCTGACAATACCATAATCCTCTGTTTACGTGGCTGACTCTTCTAATTACTCCTCATTTCCACCTACATATATGGTTCATAATATCAGGTGCGGTTTTACATAGATACGGTGAGCTGTGTTCGTTCATCTGGTTGTATTGTGCCTTCCCACGCGTAGTTATCTTTTTGTTTTTCGGATCCTTTTCTTCATTAGTCATCGACGTTCATCTTTTCAGGTGAGTATCATATGTGGTTTACACATATTTCAACCCTGGCGGGTTTGTGGGTTCTTATGGGCACTTTGGTTGTTGTGGGAGGCCATTTTTTTTTTGCTCCCACCGTTGGAAATTATCTGTATGGGGACAGCGGATTGATAATAGAATGCCGATAATTCAGTCCTTTTTCTGCGGAGTAATTTTTTATCAAACACTGCTTCTGCCGTGAAAACCTTACCTGACAGCTTACATACTGTAGAAATTCTCGACTCCGTTGTAGGTGATCCCCCCACAGTGCTTTCTTCTTTCAATATGCCCATACTACCTCTGCTTGAACAGGAAGTGTTCTGGAATTGGAGGTGCACCAATTACACAAATAATGGAGCAGGGCGAGAAGAGTGTCCAATGTCGCTACAGGCTGATGTAAAGGAAAGAGTGCCTAAACACAGCATGTAAGGAACCAAATAGTGATCCTACGATTCCACAATTCACTTGCTGCCTTTTTCAGTGTTGATGGTCCCCATCAATTTCCTTATTTAATTTAACACATATATCTGTACTTGCTAGCTCTACTACGGTTTGTTAAATACTTTCTTATCACTTTTTATCCTGTTGGTTCTTCCACTGTCTCTTCTTCCCAGGAGATGCTATTATTGCACAACCGTCACTCACAACATACTCATCCCTAGGCAGAACTCCTTCTCCCTAACAAAACTCCTAGTGAACACCAATGGCAGCTACGATAATCCGCATTCTTCCTGAGTCAATGTCCACAGCCTACCCGTCTGTTCCTTCAAATTTAATCATATAGTTTGCCAGCCACCTTGAACTTCAGATCTCTTGTCAGCAATGATAAGTCATTATCTATTACCCCTATCTAAGCCGAGAGGTACTCAACCTTTGTTACTATTTGCATATACCTAGCAATGACTACTGAGCTGGTATTCTATCAAACATTATCTCATTTAATATCTTGGAAAGCGTCTCCTGACTTGCTTTATCTTGCAGACCACAGAACGTTCGTCATCTATGTTGATTTATACTGGATGGTTGTTCAGAGAGAAGAAATAAGGTCATGAAAGTTTTTCAGGATTTGCATGGATATAATGGAATAAAACTGTGAAATGACTGAATATTTTGTGTATAAAGGGGAAAAATTGAGTGGTATGCGTGTGCTGTTTATGGCTATTGTAGATTGATACCATGCGCCTAGCGCAGTTTAGTTACAATTAATTTTACCGTATTGAGATCTCTCCCTTTACTGAATATTTAAATAAATCCCTCGTAAGTAGTGGTTCCTAAAGACACAATGAAAAGAATAATCGCCAAGCTAAAGATTATTCGTGAAAATGCAAAGCATCCGATTTTCTAAACCATTGTTCCTTTTACCTTAAAGTTATTGTCATGACATCAATCATGTCAAAGCTTTTTTGAAATCTAATAATAATGTGCACAAAATCTTTTTTTCTTATATTTCTGTGCATTTTTCGGTAGCAAATGAAGGGATCAGCATTACGTCCTTTTCTAATTCAATTGGAATCAATAAGAATATTGTTTGATATAAAATTTCTGCAGAGTATTATTTTCTCATTTTACTAATCGTGTTTGTATAGCTATTGGTGTGGAATTTTTTTGCAGGCAAAGTCCTTTAGATATAGGGATACTTGCTGTCTTGCAATATATTTGGGAAATTTCCTGTAAAAATGATTAATTGACAAGTGTTTAAAGGTGCAGCAGTGACTTTGAGGATGTAGTTAGGGATAGAATATACATCACATTTTTTGTTTTATCCTGCGATCTTTTACCTCCGGGGTGATGATAAGAAAAATGAGACCGTATCTGGAAAAGTTTTCATATGATGTTGAACAGGAGTTTTTGTCTTCAACGATTGTTACCCGACTTTTACGAAGTACGTTTAGTCCGCTGCGTCTTATCTTTGGTTGGTTTGTAAACGATGTTTAAATCAGTTCTTTTTACATTGTGAGTTTTTTTGTTATGTTTGATTAATTTATTGATTAACCCCAAGTAGCCTTTGTGGCAATACTGGAATTTGCTAGAGTAGTTTTTCTTTGCTTCTTAAGAATTAACTTACTTATCATGTGTTATATACTTGGAATGGTATTTTGTTTTAAAGTCGGTAGAGTTTATGTTTTTGGTTGATAGAGTTAAGCAAAGCTGGTGTTAGCATGGTTTTCGAATTTTTAGCACAAATTTTTCGTTTAATAGGAATGGATTCGATCATTAGATTATTTATATATTTTTTACGAAGAGTTGAATTTTCTTCGATCATTTTCGCTGTATGTGAATGAAAAGTCATTTCATTCATTTTGTTATTATTTTGCTTTGTTCACCATTTAATCTTATTTTTATGTGGTGTGGTGAAGATTTTGAGTTATTAATGAATATTATTGCAAGAAGAAACTGATCCGGAAATCATTTTTATTACGAAGTTTTAACGTTCCAGTTTAGGTTCCCAAAGATAGATCTATTAAGGACGACATCTATTTTCCGTTGTTTGCGTGGTATGGTAGTGTTATTAATTGACGACCATTTGATAACATAATTTGAGAGAGAGTAGTCCCGATGCAATTTATCGTGGATTAGATATGTTGAATCACCGAATTATTATTAGAGTTAAAATGGTTTGATTAATAATATAAAAATAAAAATAAAATAAAATAAATATAAAAATTAGATATAATAGATAACTACAAAAGATAAACACCTGAAAAAAAAATAAAACTAATAAACCTATAAAATTAAATTTAATAAACAATAAACTAATAAATAATAATATAATAAGAATAATAATGAAAATAATAATAATAATAATAATAATTATTATAATTAATAATTATAATAATAATTAAAATAATAATATATAATAATTAATAAAAAGCGTAAAAAGCTTTAATCAATATATAATAATAATATAATATAATCACGAAGCCTAACCCTCTAATACTGAGCGGTAATAATAATAATAATAATATATCAATAAATATATAATATAATATAATAATAAAATAAAATAATATAAGAATAAGAAATATTAATAATAAATAAATAGATAATAATAATTTAATAATAATAATATAATAATATAATAAGGAATGTAATAATTAAATAATAATAAATAATAATATATATAATAATTATAATATAATAATAATAATATAAAATAATTATAATAATATTAATCTATTCTATAATTATTATAATATAATAATATTAATAATATCATTATTATTATATAATAAATAATATAATATAATAGATAATAATAATTAATAAATTAATATAATAAAAAATAATATAATATTATATAATAAATATATTGGATATTATCTTGATAATGAAGATAATAATAATTATAAACAATATTTGTGAAAGATATATAATAATTATAATAATAAAAAAAAATAAAAATAAGAAATAAATAATACTGTAATGAATAAGGATTTTCGCTGACTGATTTGCCTTTCTAACACATTTCTCCTGGTAGAACAATATGAACTAGCTTCAGTGTGGATTATATATTGTTGTTATTATTTAAAACAAAGATTGCTATTATATATTTAGTAATTCGAGGAATTTTTGAAACGATGATATTATTAATATTTACTATTCGTGCATTTTTACAATCTTTAATATTATATATATATATATTATATATAAATAATTTAATATATTATATATATTGTAATATTATAATATATATATATATATATATATATTTATATATATAATAATATAATATATATATAATATATTATAGGACGATCCGATGCTTGCTTACATGTCGCAGCATGCTTAAGTAAAATATAAAGAAATTTTGATGTTACTCATTTATTGAAGTAAATTAAAAAATTCAATATTTATTTTCCTTTGTTTAATAGAAATTATTACCATCCAATTAAATTTCATTAATTATATTCTCAACATGCAACGCCGCTATTTTCGCTGGTCAATATAATTTTGCGGTAGCTGTGACCTGCTTTCTGAAAATAAAAGATAGATGATCGTACAGAATTTTTCATTGGCGAAAACATGTTGAGCTTCGGAAATTAGACAAGCAAATATAGCGAGAGAAAGTACAACATTTTATCTTTTTTGATATTCGTCATTTTTCCGATTATTCTAATTAACTTAAAAGAAATATGACAGAGTATTAGGATTTTTTTCTGCAGAAATACTTCATTTAATCTGCAGTTTTTAAAATGTTGAAAGTGACTGTTATATTTCCAATTATTAATTAAAATTCTTTAAGTGGAAACTTTAATATAATTAACATTTAAAATTGTGCATTAAAGAGTGTATGGGTTGTATAATGAATGTATAATTTACTCAAAAATTGTCTAAGAATAAACAATTTACGTCAAAATTGAAGGCTTATACTTCATATATAAAATGAAAAAAAAAACAATTTGAATAAAGAACTTACATAGTTTGCACAAAGTCTGATTGTAAGTCGTGGTGTATTTACTGAAATCCTAGAGATTGCAAGTATTTTATTTATCCATAATAATATATAGATATATAATTATTATATAATATAATATATTTATATATATATTATATATATATATATATATATATTATATATATTATATATATATATATATATATTAATATATAATATATATATATATATATATATATATATATTATATTTATATATATATATATAATATATATTATATATATTTATTATATAGTATATAATATTAATTATAATTATATATATTTATATATATTATTATTATACTTTATATATATATATATATAATTTATATATATATTATATATTATATATATATTATAATATAATATATATTTATTATATATATAATCTATTTATAGTTTAATATATATATATATATATATATATATATTATATATATATATGAATATTATATATATAATTATTTAATATATATTATTAATATAATATTAATATATATATATAATTGTCTAGGCATAGAGATATTCTTGTGTAACTTTCTACATAAAAATTGCAGGTTTGTCCTTGAAATATATATTTATTATATTATATATATAATATATATATATATATATATATATATATATATAAATTATATAATATAATTATTAATATATAGTTATATATATTTAACATACATTATTCTATATAGTATATATATATATTAGTATATATATATAATATATTATATATAATTTATATATTATTATATATATATTATATATTAATATATATATATAATATATTATATATATATTATATATTAGTTGGTATAATAGGAACTACATAGACCACATTTGGCTATAGGGGTAGGGTGTCCTATCAGCGTATGATAGACGTGTTTTTGAGATAAATATTGATTTTTCATGTTATTTAGTAATTTATTTATTTTATTACGTGGCTCAAATTCGCATACACATACACAGTATTATTATTATTTATTATTATTTTATTGCGTCGAGATTGGTTGATCACTTCGTGCCAATTTCGAGTGTTTGTGCTCCGACCGCTCCGTCGTCGCTCGACGTCCGATCCGCTCCGCTTCCGATCACTTCGGTTTTTATTATATTATTATATTATATTATTTATTATATTATATTATTATTATTTTTCTTCATTCCAATCAAGAATTATTTCGTAAATGATTTTATTACATTATTATTATTATTATTTATTTTATAATATTATTATTAGTAGTAAGTAGTAGTAGTATAGAGTTATATATGTAGATGTAGTAGAGTTAGTTATCGTATGGTTAAATTGGAGGGGGTTAATGCGACATATCCTTGTTTATACTAGGTTACATCCCTGGTTCCCAAAGGGACACTCATAAAAATCGAAGTGTTCGTAATTGCTTGAAATTTGGTGAGAGGATTCAGAGTTGAATTCTAGAAATACTTGATATGTAAATCTGTGGAGTTGCTCGGAACGGTGCTGGACCACTGCGGTGCCGAGTTAATAACCATTCGTATAACAACAATGTTGGTGTCTTAGGGTTACTTGAGGTATAGCATCGAATATGATGGTTTATAGTCCATGAGGTAGCTTAGAGGCCACGCAATCCTATTAAAGTGCATGAAAATGCATTTAAGGCTAGGTCGAGGAGAAAAGAAGAAAAAGCAAAAGTAATCGAAATCAAGATCTATAGAGAGAGAGAGAGAGAGAGAGAGAGAGAGAGAGAATATTTTATTTCGTAACATTCGGGCAAGTGTAAAATATTATTGAATTCCGTTGTAGATTTCTGAAAAATAATGATTGCAAGACTATCAGATAAATAAAATAAAATTAAATAAAATAAATAAATAAAAATTTCTTATTCTTTTTATGTTTATGAGACTTACAAATTTAATTCTAAAAATGCCCATGTAAGGTATTGAAATTATTTAATTTTGTGCTCCCTGATCTATTGATATTATTAGTTTTAATTTAAAATTGTATGGCTCTACATACCCTAAATAATCCTAAAATCAAACACGAGCACCCTCCTGCCCAACTGTAATCTATTGATCTATTGATAAGGTTATTTTATTTAAACTAGAAATTGAATGTTCAGCAATTAGAATCAGTAAATCACTAAATAAACTATCAACTCCCACTGTCCATTTGTGTTATGAATGAATAATTGAGTAGTTCTCTTTGGCGTAATAAATTAATGTTTTTAGATACCTTAATACAGTAAATCAGTAATCAAACTAAACACCATCCATCACCATTCGCCACCTCACTGTCAGTGTGATCTATGATCTATTGATTATAGTCACAGTTCACATTTCGAGTATTATTTTGGATAACCATAACATAAATAGTTCTTATACAAGATAATAATATTGCTTACGTAACAAAGTTCAACATTATTAAAATTACTAGCATCATCTAAACTATGAACATGCACAAAGACAAGCCTGACGCTTAACAGATAAACTGTAAGTTATCAAGTTCCACAAAAAACGTGTAAAGTAACACATGCATACAAGAGTACTCTATTCATTTGTCAGCATACTTACATATTACGTTACCTTAACATGATACAGTAAACATTTGACAATTATCACAACATGTTAACTATCCATACTGATCACAATATACTTAACATAAAGGTTTCCACATCAATAAAGTAAAGCGTAACATGATCTAAGAAAATTGTAAAAAGACAAACTAACACCTACACAGAATAACTGTACATAAAAGTTCATACTTAAAAAGTAAAGTAACTAAATAGAACAAAAGTTAATATTCACGTACTTGTTAAGCAAATATCTAAATAACGATGTATTTAACCCCTAACATGGTAATAATTAATAAAATTATCAAACTCTTCAAATTAAAATACAGATATGCTTAAATATAAAGTTTCCAATCAATAAAGCTAGCATGGCGTAACATGAGCTAAGAAATATGTACTAAAGCACTAACAAACCACACACAATTAA
>JABUQX010014592.1:0-22500 GCA_015478945.1 Trachelipus rathkii
ACATAATGAAGATGTATTCAGCTAGATAATACTTATAACTCTATTATATTATATACTAATTATTATATATTAATATATATTATATATTTTTATTATATTATTCTTTATCATATATTATATTATTATGTATATAATATATTATATATATATATATAATTATATAGTAATCTAAGTTCCATCATCCTTTTGAACCCCTCCTATAGTGAATACATTCCTATCTGCATTAGTCATAAATTTATATTATGATTATATCTATTATTAATAATATTATCATATATCTTATCAAATTAATCGTATTCTTCTATAATCATTATAATCTATATCTTATATATCAATACTAATCTATATTATATATAGTATAATTCTGAATAATATCGAGGCGCTGTGCGGTTGGGGAGGCTTTCGTGCTTCATGCACGAGTTGAGTGAGTGAGAATCGTATCTATAATTTTTTTGCAATTTCTAATGATTCGAATAAAAGTAGTTTTTTTGAATAAGTTGGGTCAAATAAAGGAAATTTTAATTGATAATATATGAAGTAGATTATGCAACAATTGAAGAGATAAGGAACGGAAAGAAAATTGAACTGATTTAAATAATGCTTTTAACACATTAAAATATACATAAATCCTGTGCCAAGCAATTGGGGATATCATAATTGTGATTTTTAGAGTATTTAGAGTTATTCATAATATTTTACTGTTTATTAAATTTCCTTTCATGATTGCATCAAAATTTATTCAGTTTTTTCTTATTCACATTCCGTAGTTTCTCGAGAAAAAAAATAAGATATATATAAAATCCCCAAAACAAGATAAAAAAAAAATTTTTTTGCCGATTTTTTTAGAAACAAAATCTTGCCTATCGCTGATTCCATGAATGTTATTAGTTTTTCTTGTAGCTATCTGTAGTTTTCGAGAAACAAACATAAAAATATCCCCAAGAAAAATTCAAAAAATTTTTTTTTTATTCATTTTTAAAAACAATTTGTCATTTATTATTCTTATTCCACGACTTTGTTAATTAGTTTTCTTGTAGCTATCGTAGTTTTTTTTGAGAAACAAAAAAAAATAAAATATGGGCAAAAAAAAAACCAAATAAAATATTTTTTGGCCATTTTCAGAACAATTTTTGCATACGCTGATTCCACGAATGTTTATTAGTTTTTTCTTGTAGCTATGCGTAGTTTTTCGAGAAAAAGAAAATAAAATATAAAAAAAAATCAAAATTTTTTTTATTTTCTCATTTTGTTAGAACATTACGCCTTTACCGGCGCCTGGATTCGCAACGAAGTTATTCAGTTTTTTTCTTGTAGGGTGATCGCGTACGTTTTTCGAGATAACACTATCGTTAAGAGTCTGGGTTTTCTAAGCACACCTTTAACTAATTGACGAATTCACAATTTTTATATATACTCCGATGTAACTCTACTAATACAATACGATGAGAACTTAAATACTATTACTTATAATAATATTTACTTACAATCACACAAACTTTAAATAATTAATAGGAAACGGTTGAATAAAAAGAAATTATTTATATGGATCAAGATAAAATAGTAACATTATTTATATATATATATATATAGTATATGTAATTTTTATATATATGTTATATATACTATATGTAAAGTGCATAAATTCCGGAAAAAAAATTTAGATATACAGTAAATAAATAATTATATTTTATTCAGTCAGAAATATATTATAAATATTATTGTAAATAAAATTTCTTTAGGTTGAAAATTTTTATAATAGTATATAATTATTAATTCACTCTCATCTTTTAAGACCTTCGCCTTATAATAATATTACTTTAGTGTTCCCTCGAAACAGTATATGACGTTTAACTCTCAAATAATGTTAGTCCATATGGATAAATAATCTTCGGTATAATAATATCAGTTATTTTTATAGTACTAGAAATATAGTCTATAGTTAGCTTGGTATAGTAAAAATGGTATTTATATGAATCATTAACAGCTAATTATGAGCTGTAGTTAAAGTTATTTGCGTATTCCCGGTTAGTAATATATCAAGGTCGACACTAGTATATATAATATATAATTATATATTAACTAAAATTGTGTACAGTGATTAATCGAAGGGTAACTACGAGAAAACGAAATATAATAATATCTTATTTTTTAATTTTTTTATTTATAGTTAAGAAAAAGTCTTCGAAGATTTATACTTGTAACTTCCGATAGCTAATATACATATCCTTTTATTTTTCATATTCTAAGTAAGAATTTTATTGCTAATAGTAGGTATATATATATAAAATACTATTATTTAATAACTTAATTATATTAATATATAACTATAGTATATATAATATATTATTAATTATATATATATCAACCACCATATATACTATATAATAGATCTAGTATATCAAACGGGATACTGTATATTATAGTATATATATATATATAAGTTTACAATAACTGATCGTAAAATGTAGTGTAATATAAATTTAATTAAAATTATATTATAACACTATGATGCTGAGATAATAATTATTTTAGCCTATATCATAAAATTATAAGAAGTACGTAGATGAAGAGGAGATGGTGGGAAGAGAGGCGAAGGGTGACGAGGGAGAAATATTTGAAAATATTGATGGTAGCGAGGATTTAGCGAAACGTTAAAGAGCACTTCGATCTTAAGATATTAAAGAAGGAGTGAGTGAGAGCGAGAAGGAGACGAAGAGAGGAAGAGTACAGAAACAGGAGAGAAGAAACGACGAGAAGAGCAGGAAGCGGCAGGAGAAGACAGAACAGAAGAGCAAGAGCATAAGTAGTAAAAACCTGCATGTGAGTGAGTCTATCCCAGCTGAGTACAATATATCTTTATATAATATAGATTAAATATTTGGGAAGTTTTAAGTATTAATAATACGTAGCTCGGATGTATGATAATATGGTACATATGAATCTATAATAGTATTAATTAATATAGTTCTGAAGGTATATTCTATAAGGAACATGCTAAGTCAAGAAGGTCTATGGTTAGTGTTTATCACATATGATATTAACTTGAAAGGAGAGAATGAATGTTTTTAGTGTCTGAACTAGTGTTGACTATATAATTATTTCTAAGTATCTGTTATTTACTCATGTATAGTGATTATAAGTACTTTTTCATCTTATATATATATAATCGATAAGGTCTAGAAGTTGCTTAAGTATTAATCATGATATAAATCGGTTAAATACTAGGTACTATGGTAATTAATGTTCTGGTGTGTGGATGTGTCGCGGGAATTTTATATAATTAAAGTAAATTGCTTAATAAAAGAGTATTTGTTCAAAGTATCATAAATATATCAAATGCATAAGTATATCAGTAAATATAAGTGTCTAATATATTAGTATTATAATATCAGTTAGACTAAGTCGTAAATAAGTATTCTATTATATTATAATAAGTGCTATAAATTGATATATTCGACAGGTCCTTAAAGAGTATGCTAGTTTCTGAAGGTTATCTATTTATACTTATATATGTATTATATATATATATTATTTATATTATAAGTGTTACATAGTAGTCGTATAATGAAGTATATGGGGATAGTGGTAGGGGTATGTTTTAATCTATTATTAAGTAGTAATTAAATATTAATACATTATATATTTATTGGCTATTTATATATTATTATATTCTATTATATCTATATATCATATATATATAGTATATTATATATATATAATATATACTAGTATTATAAAGTATCGAATAGAGTTCACTAAGAGGGAAATATACTAATTAAGATTTTATTGATTCCTTTTAACTTGTCTTGTACTACGTTTAGTTTTTTTTTATTTATATTAATATATAATGATATTATTATATATATATAAATTAATATGAGAATTTAATAAGATATGATAAGAAGTTAGTATATATTATATATATCATTTATTAAATATTTTAAAATATATACATATTATTAAATTATATATTATCATATAATATCATTAATATATATAAATAGTATTATATATAGATTTATATATAGTATATTATTAATACTATAATATATATATCAATAGTATTAATTATATTATTTAATATATATACTATATATTTATATATATTAATATATAACTATATATATATTATATTAAATATTATTATTATAATATATTATATAGGTTATTAATCATTAATATATATTAATTATATATATATATAGTATATATTCTATATGATATCGTTATATATATATAATATATATATATATATTATTTATATATATATACATATTTATATATATAATATATATATATCATATTTCTAAATATATAATTAATTATATTCATTAATTCATATATTAATATATATAAGTTTTTTAATTTATCACATATATATACTTATTATAATATATATATATATATATAATTTATTATTACATACTATTAATATTATTTTGTCTTTATAAGTATTTCAACTAAATCCCCTACTACGTTATATTTCCATTAATATTAGCAGGCATTTATAATTATAATATCAGTAATTATATTTTTTTTATGAATTAAATTTATAGTATTAAAATCCTTCTTTATTATAAATTTTACTAGTTTTTCCCTATATTATTAAAGTTTCCCAATTTATTGTATTTAAGTAAAATTACTGAAAATAATTTAGACTTATTTTATTACTAATAAAAAGATAATCAGTTAAATATAAAAATACATATTCTATACGACTATAATATATATATATTATAGTATATAATTTAATTATAATATAGTATTATTTTTATTAGAATTTTATCTATATAATCTTATATATTTATCATTAATTAATTATATGTATTATTATTATATAAATATACTATAATATATACTTATATTATATATATATATTTAATATAAATAGTATGTAGCGTATTAGTAAGGAGATATATTTTTTCAATGAGTATAAAGCTTATATAAACATATACGAATATATAGGTAGCTCTGATCATATAGGAAATAGTTTTCAATATATCTCTAATAGATATTGTATTTCTCTTATATATAGATTTAATTTAGAATATAATCACTTATAAAAAATCAAACTGAATTATAATTATTACTCTAGGATTTTTGATAATAGTTCTTTTGAATTATAAATAATAATAACATACTAAAAACGCAGGTCAAAATATATAAATATATGATAAATATACTTATATAATATTACCCAAAACGAAAATTTTAATTATATCAGATATAATAATTATATAACCGCTCCATTCTGTCAACTAAAAAATTATTATTATTTGCTACAAGAAAATAATCTCTTTAATTTATTAATTATAGAATATAATATTAATATTAGAAGCGATGAAATGTCTAATCACCAGTTACCATCCCTCCTAAAGGGAAAAAAACTACAGTAAGTATTAATATATATTATATATAATCTATATATAAGTTATATATATATATCTAGATATAGTTCTAGATATATATTATTTGTAGAATATATATGCTTTATTTATTATAATATACTATATATATATAATATTTATATATATATATGATATATATATATATATATAAGTTAGTCATACTATAATACTAATATCACTTCGTAATATAAATAAGAACGTACGTTATATGACAAAACAAGTAACAAATATAGTTTTCATTTAATTTATACAACTTAACTAAATAAATTATTGTGCATAACTTTAACTATTATTTTAAACTATTTCATGCAAAAAAGTGCAAGCAGAATCTCATTTTGATTATGTTCTAAATATTTAATATATAACTATTACGTAAATTAGGATTATAAAATAAATAAATTATGTCTTATTGTATTATTTGATTAATATTTTTTGGTTATTTAATTATATTTTTTTAATTTAATTCTCTATGTACTAAATCATTACAATGTCACACATCTAACAGAAAATATATATATAAACCTTTTTGGAGTTTAAGACCAGTAACTAGTTTAAAGAAATTGTTATTGAAGTAAATTTATAAAAATAGAGTAATATCTCGACTGTTAATTATTGAAAGTGATATAAAATAAAAATAATAGGTTGTTTGTTAATTTTGTCTTTCAAAAAGAAGAGTTGTATTGTTTTTCTTAAATTATAACCAAAATAAAAATTCCAAAAGCATAAATAAAGTTTTATCTTTATTACATATATCAATTAACAATGCTGGTTGTAAGGTTTCATTTTCAAAATGTTCCTCCTTTTGGCTTACAAGTTTCGAATGTTTATTTCAAGTCTCTGAACTTATTAGAATTTGGTTTGAGGCTCGTAAAGTAACTTTATATTCGTATGTAATATTTGAATAAACACATTTAGTTTACAATGCATAAAGTATTTATAAAATAATTTTTAGCTGACTAAATAAATTTGTATTTATATGAATAATTTGTTCATCATATTCTTATATATAATTTTGTATATTCTTCAACAAATTTTTATTAACATAAACTTTTTTGGGTAGCGTGTTAAATATTCGCACAGTATATGTTCTAATTGGGCTCTATTAACTATATTAGTATTTTCCCGTAATAGTATAACTTATAATTAACGGTACGTAATATTATCGTAGAAAATTTTGGTAAAACTCTTTAAATAAATGAAAGCCATAACCATGTTATAGATACCGCAATATCTCCAAATTATAATACATGAACAGGTTTTTAAAATGCCATTTTCCGAAGATATAATTTTAATAAGACAACGAAAATGTCAGATTATAATTGCCATTTTAAAATTGGTTAAGAGGTTGGAAAAGAAAGTAGAAAGTTGCTGATATACAAGAAATAAAAGATATAACTATGGCAATTTGAGCAAAGCCGTTATATAGTGCGATCTTGTTCAGAATCTTTTGTCTATATGCAATGGTTTGTTATTTTTCAGAAGAAAAGAAAGGAATCCATCGGATCACTTGATACAAAACATACATGAACGAAAAATAAGAATATGAAACTTTTTGTAATGGCGGCCACAAACACATCCGCATCTTCGATCAGAGTGAGAGTTAATATTTTTATTTTGCACCATATTTTTTCTTTATGTACACTACACTAGGAATTACTCCACCTATTAAAAGATTTTGATGAAAGAAATAATGAATGTGGCAAGTGATATTAGTTTTAAATGTAAATATAAAATTTGAAGACAGTAAGATTTTCAGGC
Organism: Trachelipus rathkii; assembly: GCA_015478945.1. Taxonomy (NCBI): domain Eukaryota; kingdom Metazoa; phylum Arthropoda; class Malacostraca; order Isopoda; family Trachelipodidae; genus Trachelipus; species Trachelipus rathkii. Next base: position 7,167 of record JABUQX010014592.1, read on the forward strand.
TCAATTTTCGTGTTTATTCCCCCTCCTCATTCTTTTTTACGTTTCCTATTTGATTCGACTCACTTTAAATAGCCTGTATTGTTGACTAATATGTGAGAATTTGAATATAAAAATTTGAATCATATGACGTATTTCTCTTTCATTGATAGTAATATTTTGCCTTTAGTTATTATATATTTTTCATTCTCTTTTCGTATTGTAACGATGTATATATATATATCATTTACAATTATTTTTAATATATATATATATTACTCCTTAAAATATTATTAATTATCTATGAACATTTTTATAAAAGCTTCTTTTGATAAATCGTGAGTACGATGGAGCGGTTAGGTATATTAAAATAAAAGGTAACCTATGAAAGTCACGACGAGAGAGAAATACTAGCTAGAGATGAAGGGAGAGATGAAGAGCGCGAGAGAGTGAGAGAGAGAGCAAGAGGGAAGAGGAGAAAGAGAGAGAGGAGAGAGAGGAGAGAGGTGAAGATGAGAAACGTAAGAGAGAGAGGAGAGAAGAGAGCGAAGGAAGAGAGAGAGAGAGAGAGAGGAGAGAGAGAGAGAGAGAAGAGAGAGAGAGAGAGAGAGAGAGAGAGAGAGATGAGAGGAGAGAGAGAAAAAAATAAGAGGAGAAGAGAGAGAATGGAAAAGGAGAGAAGGTGAAGACAGAAAGAAAGAATATATATACGAATGAAAATGTTATGTTTGTTTTTTACATTTTTTAAGTAGACAATATTGTGCGAGAGGATGGAAGGTTAGCTGGAAGTTCACAAGAATGTTAAGATTTAGGTAAGTATTTACTGAGCGAGCTTGATAGGACGTGAAGATGCGTAAGAATGATATGATCGGAGAAGAGAAAAAAAGATAAAGGGAAGAGTAGAAAAGAAAAAAACAAGTCAAAAGAGAAATGCTCTTGTTTCGTATGTAGTTAGTGCACGAGAATTGATTGTTACGCAAGGTAGCACAGAGAGAGCGCGAGAGCTAAGAAGAGAGACGACGAGCGCGGAGAGAGAAGGCAGAGAGAGAGGAGAAGAGAGAAGGCGACGCACAACAACACCCCACCACAGAGCCACAACCCCAACAAGCATCCACCGCACACCACCCCACCCATACTCCACATTTTTTCGAAGATGAAAAATTTGCACTAGACGCGACGTGGATACACATTGAGGTTTCTTTTATAATACTATATATAAGGGGCATTTCTGGTTTGGCTTGGTTTTCTTTTCTCACTCATATGGCAATCTCAAAAACTGTTATATATTATATAAAATAATAAGATAAATAATTAGTTTATAAATTATTAATAATAGTTATTATTTTTATATTGTAAAATAATATAATAAGTATAATTAAATATAAAATTAAATCATAATATATCTTTTGTAAATTTGTTTCAAAAATAAAGGCTTCACCAGGGCGAAGTGATTAGAGACTTGGGTTTTGATATTGTAGTCTACAGGTGTATGGTGTTGTGGTATTGTGATTTGTGTGCATAATTAATAAAGCTGTATGAAGAGTAAGTCAGTAATAGGAGTAGGTTTCTTGAATAATTCAATCGCAGACTTATAGATTAGGACACTTGCGATTCTACAAAACTACGATCATCTCTAGAAAAAAATGGATACATTTTGAATCGGCGAGACATTTTAAAATGCGGAAAAAGGAAAATATTTTATTTAATTATTAATACACCGTTAATGTGATACCTTCGAACATATTAGCATTTTTTTTATTTAGTTTAGAATAAGGTTCTTATAGCATGCTTGAATAAATAGTCTGTTATGTCTCTTCTGTGTCAGTGTGTCGTACTTTGCTAGGGTAGCGAGGATCAAAGAAAGTACTTCACTGGCAGCGAGACGCGAAGAAGAATTGATAGGAATTTTTGTTTTATACTTTTTTTTGTTCATGTAACATAGTTATTTTCGTTTTCGCGTTGTTTATATATATTATGATTGAATTATAATTATATATTATATGTAATAATATCTATGTATATATTATTATATATATACTATATATATATATATATTATATATAATAATAAGTATATATATACTTATATATTATATATCGATATATCTATATATAAGTTCATTATTATATTATTATGTGCATATAATATTATATATATTATATATATATAATATCAACGATATAATAAATAAAAATAAATACAAATATGATAATATTTACAACTACTGCTACAATTAATAATAATAATAATCTGAGTAGGGATAAAATAGTTTATTCTGTATATTATATATATTATAAAATTGTTTCTAGTCTATTTATTTTTTTTCTGTACATATATTTTTATTAATACATATTCAATTTTTTAAGATCCTATATTTATATATATCAAGTTATATATCATACTTATATATTTATATATAAATATATATTATGGTCAGCCTCTCTTTCGAAAGTCTCATGATGCAGCGCGTATGTTGATGAAAACAATCGGACTACTGGAGCAAGAAATACATTTTACTTATTGCAGGACGAACAGTTTGTTCTTATTCGATGAAATTTTAAAAAAAAAAATAAGAAAAAGATTTAAATACGCTTATTTGGAAAAATTTATAATAGTATTAAAAGGCCCGGATAAGGAAATCACTCACAATCTTCTGAAATACGAAGAAGATTCGAGTACTCCGCTGTGTGGACGGATGACACTTTGATTTGCGCGAATCACCGCCGACATCCGACGAGTGATGAGCGCGATATGGAAGGATCGGGGTTAACTTATACGCCGTAACGCTGGGGCGAATCGGAGGGGGGACTATTTCTGTCCGGGCTCGAAACCCACTAGAAGAAGGATATAAAGATAAGGAAAATGCAGGTTCCCTTCCTCGCAAAGCGTAAAAGATTTAAAATACTGTTTTGCACCATTGCTTTCTCGTAAAGTATGTGATGCAGTGGATTAGTCACAGTCAACCCTGTCGCTTGCCACTCTAAGATTATACTTAGATTGATGTATTTAAATTTAAGGATGTCAGATGAAAAACATTTTTTTTTAAAGTTTTACCATAATCTATTAGATTACTGGTTTTACATTTCAAAAATTGTATATTTTTTTTCTTTCGTCCTGTTATGAATATTTTATTTTTTTTAAAAGTTTTTTAACTGGCCCAATGAGCCCCCCCCTTTTGTTTTAGATCCTTTCCGGGGGGGCCCCCCCTGCATATATATAGTATATAGTAGGTAATATATGACTCAGTGTAATATATATGAATAATATATAAGTCATGAAGGTGGTTGAGAAACGGTTTACCCTACACTCCTACTATATCATATGCAATACTAAGTATATACTAATACTTATACATAGCTTTTTTAAAGGTCATATATAGTATTATATATAAAACTAATATCATATAAACCTATATATACCTGGGCCAGAATCCGAAAGCCGCTACATGGTAACTTAAAACTATAAACAGCTACAGGAAAATAAATAACATTTTTGATTTCTATCTGCAATTTCATCGATTGAAACTTAAAAAAATATTTTATTCTAATATTTATTAAATTAACAGATAGATAATTTAGTATAAACTTAGGTCTGGCAAGCGTATACTCTCATCAACCTTCCATTACTGCGAGAGCAAGGGTTACCAATAGTGTTTTGTTTTTTATTGCTCTGGAGAAAATGTTTATTTTTCTTTTTATTTTCTTTATTTTTTTTTTTTTTTTTTTTTTTTTTTTTTTTTTTTTATTAGGGTTCGAGCGACGGAGGGACGGGTCAAGAAGGCGGTAGGCAAGAAACCTGACTCTGGTCCATCTTTGGGTTGTTTTCGTGGGGTATGTCCTTTGGTTAAAATAAGATACAAAAAATCAACACTTTGGCACCTTAGGCGCTACTCATCGAGTACTGCGGGAGACTTCTTCTGTATTCTCAAGAAACGGTAATTATTAAATATGAAAGTTTTTCACATTTTTAACAATTTTAATTTTTTAAAAGCGCTCCATATTTTTATTATGTTTTTTTATTATTGACATGGTGAAATAGTCTCCTGATAATAAAGATATTATGAATTTGTGTGGAGTTTAACTGTTATTTTTAGTATAGAATGCCTGTTAGTGTTGGGAGATGGTCACTAATATAATAGGTATAGTTAGTATCTAGTCATGTATAATGCGTGTTGAATAATATAATATCGTATACTAAAATTACACTAGATAAGTAATAAGTATAATATTATAATATTTTTTATTGACTCAGCTAACTATCTAAAAATAAAATAATTATAATTATTCTATGTGTCGAAAATTAATTTATTTCACTGAGAATTTATTTTAGCTACACATATTAGTAACGCTTTCTGATACATATTTAAATATTTTATAAGGTTCCATAAAATATATATATATATATGGTCAGCGGTGCTAAAGTGACAAAAATATGTAACCAGAGAAAAAACACGGAGCACCATAAACGGGTAAAACAATTAACATAATTTGGGGGAAATCAGCGGAAAATCTAGAGAGGGGGCTCTAAAGAGTTTTCTTAAGATTCTCTATACTTATGCGAACAATTTTTAATGAAGAAATGTTAATAATGAGCTCAATAAATTTCCCATATATTGCAAAATCATTTATTTCAGCGAGTTTCCATGATTAGTTTATCGAAAATCGGCTGAATAATAAGATCTTAAAACTCCCAAAAAAAATTAAAAATAGTAAAACGAATCATTACTGTAGGATGAGAATTTATTATGGGAAAACTTAAAAAAAAAAAAACGATTTTAAAAAGTTAAATAAAAAGTTAGAGGAGTAATTTTAACTTATTTAATTCGTTAAATTACGTTGCCCTTTTAAATAATGGGGTGTTTAGTAATTACTAAGAGGTATCAGCAGTCAGAAGGTATACACCGCCCCGAGTGGACATGGATTGTCGGGGTGCTCGTCTACGACTTGTACCGAGGAGTAACTACGGAGGGAGGATTTATTTTCCCTCGGGAGGTCTCCGGACACTCCGGACTTCTTTGGTATTGGGTGTCGGCGGGGTTTCTCCGCCTCCCCTAACGGGGTATGGAAACAAATCCCCTATGTTCCCTAGTGTTTGCTCTTGGAAGTAGTGGCGTGTATATATATATATATATATATTATATAATCTATATATAATATATAATATATATATATTATATATATTATATATATTATAATATAGATATAATATGTCGATAGGATTTACTAATAATATAAAGTTGGCTAAAGTATCTATGTCAGACGTAAGAGTAGGAACATATTTTGCGGATTCAAACCGGTTATCGACCACGCTGTTTAGTACCAAGATTTAGTGACCCGGGTGGATGAATAGGTATCTAGATTTATGTTTTTTATGTAGAAAAATAAGCTATTTTTGTAATATTTTTTACAGTATCATTTAAGTCACTCGAACATATTGTTGTTATTGTATATTAGAGCGCATCTTATTACTAGATTATTCCCGTTTCAGGGGTATCGAACGTTAGCGCGTCTGCTAATTCCGGGAGATGCGTTATTCAATTAGTTACTTGGGGTAAGGTATTAATAGTTTTTAAGGATACATATGACGGACGAACTGGAGAGCTGGGCCTATATATTATTCGTTTATAACTTAATAGAGGATCTATATATATAGTGTTATAGTGTATAGTATATACCCTAATACCAAATGTTATAGTGCTAATATATAGTTATTTTATATATACTATATATATTCAGTCAGAAGGTGGTGTAGAGTGGAGGCAACCAGTCAAAAGGTTTAATGTTTTACATGCTGACAGCTGGGACAAGGGCTCACTAACCGACGTGAAAACAAATTACGCGATTTTGAATAGTCGGGTGGAAAACTTCTAAGGAGGTTTTTCAATTTGTTTTTATATGTTTTTTGGATTATGAAGCCACTGACATATTAAAAAAAAACATTTATACCATTGTGTCGCGTCGGTGTGTGACATCGAGTGGGGGTCGTAGAAGGTCCGCTCCATTATTCGTCACCGGAGGCCGAGAGACCCCGACTCCTGCCATCTGTTTGGCGGGGGGTTTTTACGTCTATTGGTAATATCTCATTTATGATTAACCAAAAGAATGACTTTTTTTATTCCTTTATACACTTTGTTTTTATTTATAAAGGAATACATAAATATTATTAGAGTTTCATATTCTTATTATGACGATCCCTTTATTCTCCTTCTTTCGGCTACTAGCGGTGAGAACGTAAGGAGGGGGGGGAGCTTCGTCGCCCTCTGTCCCTGTCGCGGTCGCTCAGCTCCTGCTCCTAAATGGTGAGGAGATTTTTTTTTATGTGTTAAATTTCAAGTTTTAAAAAACGAATGATAAAAAAAAAAAAAGAAAAATTAATATCACTCCTTATTTTCGAGAGAGTCAATTATGTAATTATTGTTATAGCTATGTAGGTGCTGCCGTATCGTCGAAGTTTAGCAATGATGAGGGTTTATTAAGAAGAGGCTGACTAGACCTATTAATCTATTTATAGCCCATATTTATTTATTATATGTTGTAATTTCTATTATTTATTCTATTAGTTTATTATCTATTATTTGCTTTTGTTTATTATTTTTATTTTATTATGGTTTTTCTCATTATTTGAATATATTTTTTTTAATTTAAAGTATAGTTTGGTAAGATAATATTATAGTATATATATAGATATATAGTATATATTAATATAATAGTATATATTAATATATTTTTTATTCATTATTCTTAGATTTTCAAGTCTTAAAATATATAATAATATATTAACTATTTAATATATATATATAATATACTTTTTGAAGCATAAATGCGAGTCCAATTTACTTTTTTTTGGGTTTTCTAATGGTTATGGGTTCTCTGGACGTTATAATATGAATATATGACGCTTTTTTTCTTGGAAAGAACTGTCTTCGATAAGTATCTCCCGAATAAAGGATATGGGTGTATTTATTAAATAGCAATTTTTATAAAGATTTTTAATGCTAAGCGGATAATTATTTCTAGAGGGGCTAACTTTACGCAGCAATTCGAGACGTTTTTCAAAGTTCATTTATAAATACGGGCCTAAATATCGATCGAAATTATTGGCAAAAAAAAAAAAAGAAAAAATTTATTCAGAAATTCAAATATTTTGTTGTCGCCATGTGCAATCTAGATGTCCATATATGTTTACAAATGTTTTCATTTCCCACTCCGAAAAGTCTCGCTTGCTGAAACTTGATTCTTCATCCGGGGCTTCGGAGGTGTGTATTCGAAGTTTCCCGGAGAAAAGGTTGTTAGTTTTCCTTAAATTTAAAGAAAGTTGTCAAATTCTTGCCAGTTGTTTCTCCTTCTCTTCACACAATTCGATAACCAATAGAATCAATAGAGCTCTATAAAAAAGCTTAAAGAGGTTTAGACAATAGTGTATGATTATAAATTATCTTCAAGTTTGATATGGCAAAAGAATCCAAGATAATATAAATTGGATTAATACTGGTTTAACTATAATTTGACCGTAAACCTAAATATCTTATTTAAAGCATATAAAGTAGAACCGTCTGGCTAACTTTAAATAACCTCTTTTTTTCCTTACAGGAAAAAGAGACACACCGTTAGGATGTATAATTAACAGCTAAGTGGTTATTGGCACATAATACTAATTAAGATATACAAATGTGTAACAAAACATTTAAGCACGTATAAATAGTGTGTTTAGACTGTGTGGTGATAGGTTGTGCTTAACTGAGGATGCTCTCAGCGATGGTTGAGTAATGGTTTGTAGTGTATTTGGGTTATTGTGCCTCTAGGTGGGTTGTATCATTATTGTGAATGCATCTCACTGTTTTTTTTTTAATTTGTTTTTTAACTTTTATTATTTATATAATATTGTGTAATTTGAGTATGTCTTTACAACAGATAACGATATCACTGTTATATAATTTTAATTCTCTAGAAAATTTTAAGTTATATGTATTCTTGTGCTAATATTATATTTTTAGAGATTGGGTTGTATATACGCTGTTTAAAAGTATTAGGGTATATTTTTTTCTTAGTTTGTTTTTATCTTTATTTTTTTAGTATGATTTCGTGTTTTTTTAATAAAAAACGGGGGTGACACCACTAAATACGGTTTTCATGAAATATATATTGATATTTATAATTTGATTCTCAAAATTTTAATGTAATGATAATTGTGTCTAATTATTCTGAGGGTAAAATTAGTGAAGAGTGTGTACAGAGTGCGTGAGTTGTATTTTAAAACTCATCTTTATAATAATTTTTATTAATTTTTACCTATTTAATTATCAATAGTTTAACAAAATTTGGACAGAAATTTACGTGTTATTTTTAGTGTGTGAATAATTTTATAAAACCTTTTATTTTTTATTGTCACTGTTTTGTCTTTGTTTGTTGTTTTGGTTTTGGTGTGGTTTGTAGGATGTGCGGTGTGTGATGGCGAGATTTGCAGCAGGGCTGGGGCTTTCCTTAATAGACTTTTGCTAACTCCGGGCTTTAAACTCTAATTCTGCATACGGTGGAATACCACATCTCTTACTCTAACACTAAACACAACTCTTAAGTATTTTTTTTTTCAAAATCAACTACTTTATGTGTTAGGGCGCCCCGTCTTGTCCTTCGTCTGAGATCTAGAGATAACGATTTACATTCACTCTAAACGGTCCGGGTTTATGTTCCAATTTAACTTATTTCAAAAATTTTTCGTAACCGAAGGGGAGTCATGTGCTATGTACATAATACACTACTGTACAATTCTGGGAGAATTGCGAATTCTACCCTAACTTCGGATGTCTGTTGGGCTTAAACATTTTCTTCTTCTACTACAGTATCTTGTGTTTTCTGCTAACTGGGGGTTCTCTGTTGAAAGACGTCACACTACAGATACAGATTTGCACGGCATTTTTAGATAAATATGTAACTATCGTATAGGAGCTAGGTTAGATTCGTTCAACCAAGACGCAGTGGTTCTTATTTTAGGGTGGATTTCATATAAAATTGTGATGGATTGGGATCTAAAATATACTGATAGGTGGGGAAGGAGAAGCGGTGAGTTTAGTACTCTCCTACACGTCTGAGCAACTCTCAAATGAGAGAACACACAGTTCACTGTTCCTAACAATTCTTGAAACATTGAGAGTCCATACACAGAGTCTTCTCTCTATACAATACATCACGCTCTCGCTCTCTATTGTGTGACGGATTTCTGCAAACAAGCTAAATATCGTTACTTATGGTTTAATGACTTGCGCGACAACAGCCTCCATCACCGCCTACGCGTTTCTCTCTGGCACTATTGTTATAATCGGGCCGATGAGGAGGCCTGTGCGTTGCTATCGTACGGGCTTAAACTATAATATGGAATGAAACTGCTTAGACTCTGGTGACGCTTTGGCTTCTGCCGATAAGGTGGGAGCTTGTAATCGTTGATGGGATTGAAGCAAGGTCATTCTTCTTGAATAATCTTTCTCTTCTCTTCATCCATGGATTCCGACTGTAATTTTTTTGGCCCAATTCCGGCTAGAAGACGTGCAGATCGGAGTGGAAAATTTTGTTATCCGACATATGATTCAGAACGTTGGCGGGAATCAATTCTCTCGAAGAGCAAGGCGCTTTCTATCAAACGAAAAGTGCCCGTAACCTCCTTGTTCTTCTCTACTAAAGCAATTCTTTCTCGTGAGCTGCCTTGCCAAAACATTTCTCGACACTATGCTGTAGAATTCGTCTTTCCTATCCTCTTAATCGTTCTGATGGTTCTGTTGCTATGTCTCAAACTGAAAAGGCATCTTTTTGGTCTTCGCTATTTCCTCTAATCAAACCTGGGGACCATTCTGACAATTCTAGTTTCGCTACCTCCTTCTCTTTCAAGTGATCCATACTTAGCCTTTGGCCGGATTAATTATCCGGACTAGTCGTGGGTATATAGAACGTGGGGAAAAGCGGGTGGCGCCGGATGGCATTCTACCACCCCGTGTATTAGGGAGTAGCTTTCGGGTGCTGGCGCTTCCTACGTTTTAAACTATATCTCTAATAAGGTCTCAGACATTACTTACTACTCTTCTCCTCTGTGGTGGAGCACGCCACATGTCCAACAGTTATCGATAAGGTGCCGAGTCTGAGCCTTTATGACTTAATCGTGCTCTCTATGTTCTAGCTTTGTATTTCTATCTAAAGATCTTTTGAAACCCTTTCACTCTCATTTCTTAGATTCACTGGACTTCATCATTTCACTTTTTTCGATGACATAAATAGGCTCGAGGTCTACTGGAGATAACTTTTCTATATTATAATTTTTATGATTTATTGTTTTTTTGTCTGTAAACTATGAATGATACTGGTGTGTGCGTGTAATAATCAAAGTCATTGAGACATGGTGTTATGGCTATCTTGCTCTTCTACTGCTCCGTGATTTTGGGTTTCCTGACCTTACGTCTTGCTTACTTACTCGTCTAGTTTTTCTCTTCAAAAATCGCTCATCTTTGGAGTGACCGAGGTGGGGCGTATTCTCTACTCTTCCTTTTCTGGGGTCAATTGGTTGGTGTCACATTATAGATATCTGGTATTATTACTATATTATCTAACTTGTATCCATTGAATGATCTTCTCAACTAGCACATCCTAACATATCTTGCACTCGTATGTCATGATTCTGCAGGCCACTTCATTCTTCAATATTTCAATTCATGGCTATCCAGCTCGCTCTTTTACTTATAAGAATATTGACCTCTCACGTCTTTTAATATCTTCTGTATTCTATATCATAGCTGATGGCTAGGAATAAGAATTTCGGGGGTGGAGGGCTCGGTATACCCCTTTGGTAAATTTAATATCTTTTAAATACTTATCTTCTACAAATCTCCCCCTCTAAAACCTTCCTTAACTTTGTCTCACATATCTCATTAGGACGGTCTTTTCGTATCTCCTGTTGACATTTATAGTGAATCAAGTTCCTTTGCCTTTTACGTGAAGAAAAAATGTCTTATGGGGAGTCACTCACAATCAACAATTAAACGGTTGCTAGGGTTGCTCAGAACAAACGGGAATTCTGTTTAGACTGGCCGAGACTTTTTTTCACTCTTTCTCAGTATACTCACCCTATACAAGGGGCCTCATCCGCCCTTTAGTAATGGAAGTACTGCTCATAATTGATATAGGGAGGGCTCTGTATAACACCCGATCATTCCTGAACAGGGTCGAGTCAAGTCATGAAATCTCGTTATATCGTAATTTCTGATTTTTGGTTCATCTTTTATACTACTTCTTTTTTTTATTTCCTTGGACTCAGTTGTGGTGTTCTAAGTTTAATTTTTTTTATAGGTAACTCGTATATCGCTTGGAGACGGGCAGGTGCTCGGGAAGGACTTGTCTATGCAATACCCAACTCCCACACGATTTACGAAACGCTGTGTTAGTTAGCTCTGGGTGCTAGTGGTGCGATTTTGAGTCTTTTTGTGTGATTGTGAATAAGTAGTTATGTCGCGTGTACGGTGTTCTATCTTTCTGCTGTCAGTTATGCTTGTGTGTTGTGGAGCTTGTGTGACTACATGTGTTATTATGTAGAGAATATTATTCTCAAATAAATATCGATGACTCATATGCGGTAACTTGGCGTTCTTTGAGCTGGCTGTACATCCTCTTGCAAATAGAAATTATAAACCCCGTTGTCTTATTGTGCTAGAACGTTAAAATTCGCTTTTAAGTATTTTTCTTGGCACTCTAAGGCATGCTTTTTTTTTAAAATTTTTCTTGTACTTTACCACCACGTAGCAATCACTGAGTTTTATTACTCTCAATTTTTATAGAACATATAAATTGCTTCATTAACCAGAAATCCAAGCGATTCTCTTCATTTCGTACTGATTAATAGAGACTAATAGTAAGTTTTTATGTGATTTTTTTCTACAATTTTACCAGGATTATGGGTAAAGGCAAGTTCGACCTGTATAGTGACTCGACCCGGTGGCGTGATATAAACTTGTCTGCTAGATTTAGATATTAGTTTTAAATTATTTAGAAATGAGAACGCTTTTCCATGAGGAAAGATAGGTAAAAAATAACGCAAGAGGATTATTCAAAATTTTAATGATTTTCCTGAAGATGTGTTAATATGAGCTTAAACAAGAACTTCTAACAGAGATAAAAAAAAATCAAAAGAGCGAAGGCTAGATCAAATCTTTAACAGTCTTCAAATTTAATATATAACAAACATTTGACTATTTATTTTGGTGTGCCAGATTCTCATTTCTTCTTTTCAATATAGTTCAATAGGATTATGGGGCGCGTTGAAATATTTTATTTATTTATTTGGCCTCACTCGATGGGTCGAAGGAACGGGGGGTGGAAGCACCGGAGCGCAGAAAACCGCCATTGGTGTCATGCAAGCCATCAAATTCAGCATGACTCAAACTCTTTTTCAAATAACATTTTTTGGGGGGGGGGGCAAATTTTAAATAAAAATTTAGACAATTTTTTTTAGTTTAACAAGTGGGTAGAGTTATAATTGTTGCAATTGTTACTGTTTAATTATTAAAACGAAAGATTCTTAATCAAAACCCATTGTTAATTACAGTAATTTATTCCTTTTTAAAAATTTAAGATTCCCAATATGTTGTGCAAAAATAAAAGTATTTTCAGCTTTTTCAGATGAAAGTCTAATGTTTTAGAGCTGCAGATCATGCCAACTTGATTAAACAGACTCTGTAGATCTTGTCAGCTTGGTTAATTAAACAGACTCTGTAGATCTTGCCAGCTTGGTTACACACTCGGTAGATCGGTAGATGTTGTCAGTTTGGTTAAAGATACCCTGCAGATCTTGCCAGCTTGATTAAACACTCTGTAGATATTACCGGTTTGATGAAACATAATCTGTAGATCATGCCAGCTTGGTTAATTGCCAGTTTGGTTAAACATACTCTGTAGATGTTGCCAGCTTGATTAAAAATACTCTGACTGAAGGCACTACATGCAGAGCAGCATAAACATTTTTCTGCAATGTATAAAATTTATAGCACTCTTTTACCTAACACATCTGAAGCTAACTATAAAACTTTTTTATCACTCTGGCCCTACGTTTCCTTATTTTCCTCAATTTGTCCAACATAATATCAACAAAATTTTCCAATCTTTAATAAAAAAAAATGGACAGGTCTAACAAAAAATTAAGAAAAATTAAAATAAAGAATATTCTAAGAAACCTCTCACGTATAATATTGCCTTGCCCTGTGTAAGCTAATTTGATGCGTTATGCTCTGGTGTAGACAGCGAGTACATTTGTTAGCAATAATTTCATGAAATTTGTCCGGGGTTTCGGAAATAGCAAGAGAATGTTTTTTAATATATATATATATATATATATATATATATATATATATATATATATATATATATATATATATATATATATATATATATATATATATATATATATTTTTTTTATATATATATATATATATATATAGATAAATAAATATATATATATATATATATATATATATATATATATATATATATATATATATATATATATATATATATATATATATATATATATATATATATATATATATATATATTTACGATTAAACGCTTTCAAGAGGTTTCAGATGGAAATACATATAACCTAATCTTTCGCTCGACCCGGAACCTTAAGATAAGTTTTGAGTTTTTAGCTTTTTGAATTTTACGTATTTAATTTATACATTAACATATTTAATGTCGCATACGGCTTTTAGCATTTACGTTCGTAAATTTGTAAGCTGTGCGAGTGTGTGTGTGGATCTTTTAACTTTTAAGGTTTTATATACTTTACATATTTATCGCCGTGCTTATTAATTTAGTTAGTTTCTGTTTTCATTTTTATAAACATAATTTAAAATAATTTTCATTTTTAAGGTTTTAATAGAATTTATTTGCTTATTTTTTTACTTTATCATTTTTTTCTGTTCGAGATCTGTGTATTTGTGTGTTTGTTGTGTGGGTACAGGTTTTTCAGTAAAAACCCAATCCAGTGGGCTTTTGGGTGGGCTGTGTGTATAGTCGATTGTGTGTGTTTATTTGCGTGGGTGTCCGTTTGAATGACTGGACAGAGAAGATGTAGTGGTGGGCGCAGGCTGGGGTTCTCTATTGACTTTGCTAACGTCCGTGGCCTGAAAGCTAACCATGAATCTGTGGAATATCACCTCGCTAACTCTTTACCTAACATTTTATTACTGTCTGAGACCCAGCTAGCCAGGGATTCTTTTTCAAATAAACTTAATATCTCCAACTATAACTTTTTCTATAATTTCAGACTAAATGGTGGAGTCTGTGCCTATATAAACATTAACACTCCTGTAACACGTCTTGAGAATCTTGAATCTCCTAATTTCGATGTTCTATGGCTTAAAATCTTTCTCCCTACTACTACCATTATCTTGTGTTTCTGCTACTGCTCCCCTAACGGAACAGATTTTCACCTCCTTTTTGAATATCTTACTACTTCTCATGAGACTGTTACTTCTTCCCATCCAAATGCTGAGATCCTCTATTTAGGGGATTTCAACGTACATCACACTGAGTGGTTGGGCTCCTCTCATACTGATGCAGGAGGGGAGGAGGCCAAAACATTCAGTATTCTAAACGATCTGGAACAGTTAATTAAAGAACCTACACATATACCAGATCGTCCTAACCAATTCTTGAACACGCTTGATTTATGTTTCACCACTAATCCTTCTCGATATAAATACACCATTTTCCCTCCTATCGGTAACTCTGACCACAATCTTGTAGCTCTTAATTTCAAAACTTTTTCTCCAGCAGCTCCACCATGCCCCAAACGTACTTTCTGGCACTTTAATCGTTTCTTTGCAAACTATGCTTGGAGTGAATCTTGCTTTGACTCGGAGGATGCTTCGCTCACTGCTGAAAAGGTAGGGGCTGTAATCGTCGAGGGAATGAGCGGGTTCATTCCATCTTCAACTAAATCTTTTTTCTCCACAAAATCCATGGTTCGATGGAGAATGTTCTCGCTCCATTCAGGAGAGAGACATTGCCTATCGGGCATGGAAAAACTCTCGTTCTCCTATCACTCTTACTAATTTCCATTCTGCTCGGAATCGTTGCAGGGCTATTATTCGACAGGCTAAGCGCGCTTTCACTAAAAGAAAGTGCGACAACCTACTTGGCTCTCCTACTGATAAAAATTTCTGGCCTCTTGCCAAAAACATCTCTAATAACTTTTGTAAATCTGCCTTTCCTCCACTTATTCGCTCTGACGGTTCTGTTGCTAACTCTCCTACTGAAAAGGCTAATCTCTTCGGCCTCCTTTTCTCTTCTAATTCTACCCTGGACGATTCCGGCATCCCTCC
>JABUQX010014592.1:57500-62500 GCA_015478945.1 Trachelipus rathkii
ATATATATATATATATATATATATATATATATATATATATATATATATATAATTAAATTATTACTCATCTATTTGTATAGCATTAGGTATATTATTTTTTGTCAATATTATTATGTATTAAATCGTGTTATATAAGTCATTATATTAATTATTATACGCGCCCATCTAAAATGGGTCAGAAGAATTGTCTTCCCAGAAACTTGGCGGCGTTAATTAAATAATAAGGAAATACACCTATTTGTATATAAATATATATTTTTATATCATTTTATCAAATTATAATATATATATATATATATATATATATATATATATATATATACATATATATATATATATAACCTTATATATATATATATATATCTGCTATATATATATCTTTCTTATATCTATATATATATATATATATATGTACATGCTATATATATATATATATATATATATATATAACAAATATATATATATATATATATATATATGGAGTGAAAATATTAATAAGTGATTAAATGCAAAGCCTGTACGGACAAGCATGTGTGCCAAAGATCCTGTACACTGTATTGTAAGGAAGCTAGGCGTGCTTCCCGTAATATCTATGTACAATCCTTTAACACTATTTCAAAGTATTCCAAGCCAGCTCTTGTATAAAAGTATTGTTAGAAAAAGGCTTCCCCAGAGGAAGGAGCCGGGTGAATGTAAAAGATGCGAGAGCGTCTCCAACGCTCTCAGGATCAGGGACTTGGCCTCGACAACGTGCCAGAGGAAGAAGTGGTGCGTCCACCTCTTCCATATTACATAATTAATAACAACCATGTATAAACTATACAATCATAATTAACAATCATTTGTTATTGTACCATTGTCAACTAAATCATTGATGAAATATCCACTTGTGAAATTTCCATTATTATTTGATCTGCTTAATAAACTCAAAGAAACGATGCTTTTATTTCAACCACAGATTTAATTGATTGCCTATCATTATTCATTTGGATACCTTGTTCAATCTTGACTCATATCTCTGTTGACCCCTTAACGTGACTAATGAAAACCCCCCTTTCTGATTTGGAGTCAGATACAGTGAAAAATTGCCAGTGTAACCAAAACCGGTTAAAAAAAAAAGCTGTGCTTATGATAAAATAAATTGTGCGCTTAATCAAACTGTGATTTTGTGTCTATAAATAAACTGTGTGATTCAAATAGTTAACAACGTGAAGAATTAAACAATATATAATCTCAAAAATAAAATTCTGTGTCAACATTTGAAAAAAAAAAGCGGGTAGTAACAAAAAGAGCGTCGCTACCTAAAACGTTTGAAAATCCCAAACAAACTTTCTCATTTTAGGCCTAAAGTTGCGCCAGATTTGAAATAAAGTCTTTATAGCCACTAAAAGAGTGGTTCAACAAAAGACTCTCTCCAAGACTCCAACAGAGTCGCTCAACGTAAGACTCTCCCAAAGACTTCAACAGAGTAACTCAACGAAAAGTTCACACCAAAAACGCAAGAATCTGCTCAAAAGATTCCTCAACAACAATTGAAAAAAAGGGGGAATAAGAAGTCGCCTAGCCCAAAATCTATTCCTTTCCCCAGAGATGAAGACCTCCACTCTTCCTACCCAACGAAGTTTAAAGACATCCAAATCATTCTAAAACTTCCCCTAAAACAGAAAAAAAGGGGGAATAGAAAAATCACCCCCCTCCAATGCTCTTTCAACAAAAACTCATAAACCTTGCTTAGGCTCTCGTTATTCTCGTGCTATTAACAACGTGGAAACTGTCTTCAGAAATTTCCAACGTCTTCAAACTTTCAGATACTCATAATATTTTATATTCCATCTCGCAATAATGCAAAATCTATTTTCTGTTAACGAAGTAACTCAATGTCAAAGTAAATCTCATTTCCTCATATCAAAATAATTAACTGATAATATTTAAAAAAAAATAATTAATCAAAGCAAATGAAAATGTCAACAGTTTGATAAAAATAATAATAGCTAAAAATCAACAAGTTTTGATATAAAATGATAACTAATATTAATAATAGTTTAAATAATAATATTTTTTTAAGAATAATATAATAATTTAATAAGTAATAATAATAAATAAATAATTAATAATAATAATATAATAAAGTAATAATAATAATAAATAATAATAATAATAATTAATAATAATAATAATAATAATAATAATAATAATAATAATAATAATAATAATAATAATTATAATAATAATAATAATAATAATAATAATAAATATAATAATCAATAATAATAATAAATAAATTAATATAATAATTGACAATAATTATAAAATCATAATAATTAAAATAATAAATTAAAAAAAAAATAATACAATTAGAATAATAATATATAATAATAATAATAATAATAATAATAATAATAATAATAATAATAATAATAATAATAATAATAATAATAATAATAATAATAATAATAATAATAATAATAATAATAATAAATTAATAATAATAATAATAAATAATGACAATGAAAATGATCAGAACATTGAAACTGACTTCAGTACTAATAAAATTGAAAATCAAAATACTACTATAAATAAAAATGGACCTAAAAATAATGAACATATAAATAAAGTTTTTGTAAATAAACAGTTCTTAAATAATAATATTGTAAAGGAATTGCATGATCCTTCCCAAGATAAGAATGGAATTTTTACCGCTAAAAAAAAAAAAAAGCAGTGGTATGATGATGAATAAAAATATACCAATCAATGAAAATGTTCTATTAAATAATACTTATGTCAAAGAAAGGCTTCAAATTGATTATTCAAAATGTGTTGGTTATATATTCAACAAAAATATGTACCAAATATTGCAAAGTCTCAGCATGCAGACTAATTTTTTTTTCATAATATTTCTTTAAATGGCTTGCCCATCATAACGTTATGATCTGTTAATTAAGAAAATTTTTAAATGTTTCAAATGATACGATAGCGCAAAATTGAGAAAGCAAGGCAACTCAAAGATCCCCTACCGTATTTTTATAAGGTTTCAGAACTGACCGAGCGCTCACGCGCTCAAGATTAAGCCTGAACGACAGTTACGGGGAAGGGGGGAAGATTAGAGATGTCGTGCTTTCAAAAATCTGAATCTATTTAAAAATAATGATCATATAGTAAAATGATGTAAACCATTATAGCATAAATTCTTTGCCATTGAATGATAGTCTTGAAATTTTTTTTGCATTTTTCGGATAAGTAATTTGTGTTTGATGAAATAAAAATATACTTTATTTGATAACATTTAAAAATTTATAAGTTCAGAACAGATACCATAAGGTATAGTGTCTGACGATCATAATGAAATTAAAGAGAGCATATTGATATTCGTTGAGCGTAGGTAACTGTAACAAAGAAAAATAAAATTTTGGAAAAGATTAATTTATTAAACAATCGTTTAAAATTTTCTAACGCCATAATATCATGTCTGTTTAAATTTAAAATATGTCTGCATGTTAAATGTAAGTAAACTCCTTCCCATTTCAGAACTTTCGACCTTATAGCCTCTTTCCTTTTTTCTATAATAAATAAAATAAAAAGATACGATAAGGGTACAACCGCGAAGATACCAATAAACCGACTGAAGTCAGAAAAAAAAGAAAAAAAGAAGATTGCTTTAAAACACAAAATAAGAAAGAATAGCTGCTTAAAAAAAAAAAAAAAAATCTTACTTACATGGTAACGACCGCAGATACAAGATGCCCAAAAAGGCAGCCATTTGAAAAAAAAGAAGAAGATTGAAAATAAATAGACCAAATAAACAAATAAATGCATCGATGGGAAAATATCAAGGAATATCATTTTTATCGACTTTCACCATCGAAGGAAATTTGAAAACAAGATTAGTTGATTCTTTAATTTATTTGAGAAAGTTCAATTAAGATAGAAGTTCCCTGAAAGGTTTTGCCGACGAAAAAATATGAAGGAAAGGAACCAATTATTTTGTGTTTAGAAATCCCAACGATGAAGGAAGTCATAAAGATGAGAAAACCCAAAACCGAAAAGTAAATTAGAAGAAAATTGAAAAATATTGGAAGTGGAAACTTTGACGACGAATACGTGTATTTATAAAAGGTCATTGTTGTATTAATCTAATATTTAAAATTTTTCGCCTATTACTATCCTAGTTTTCTGGTCTTCCTATATCTTTTCCTTATGCATGTGTTCTCATTATTCTCTCAGAAGGTTCGGTGAAAGAAATATCTGTGAAAACATAAACAAAGGTGTCACCTGTGTTTATGAGGCAAATATTCCTTTTAGACTTCGAAATTACCAAAATATGGAGTGAAAATATTAATAAGTAATTAAATGCAAAGCCTGTACGCATAAGCATGTGTGCCAAAGATCCTATACACTTGTGTTTAAGGGAAGTGGACATTATGCTTCCCATGTGTATTTATGTACAATCCTTTAACACTATTTCAATGTATTACCAAGCCAGCTCTTGTATAAAAGATTGTTAGAAAAAGGCTTCCCCAGAGGGAAGGAGCCAGATTTGAATGTAAAGATGTGAGAGCGTCTCCAACGCTCTCAGGATCAGGGACTTGGCCTCGACAACGTGCCAGAGGAAGAAGTGGTGCGTCCACTCCTTCCTTATTACATAATTACTAACAACCATGTATAAACTATACAATCATAATTAACAATCATTTGTTATTGTACCATTGTCAACTAAATCATTGATGAAATATCCACTTGTGAAATTTCCATTATTATTTGATCTGCTTAATAAATTCAAAGAAACAATGCTCTTATTTCAACCACAGATTTAATAGATTGCCTATCATTATTCATTTGGATGCCTTGGCCTTCTTCAATTTTATACCCCCCCCACAAAATTTCTTTTGGGGGGGAGAATTTTTTTTTTTTTTGTTATTATATATATAAGTATACTATATAGTAACTATATAGATATAATATTTATATATATATATATATATATATATATAATATATATATAT